>APFE030378243.1:13504-23746 GCA_000404065.3 Pinus taeda | reverse complement strand
TCCTGGTCATCCACTAAAACAGGCTTTGCTCCATTTGAAAAGGTTGATGGTTTGCCTTCTACAAGAGTATCCACGTCATTGGATGCCTCAGTGTCATCCACCCCTGGAGTAAAAGTGGGCAGTTCAGATGTATAACTGTCACCAGCTGGAAGTTCTCCCTCTTCAACATCTTTTTCAGGTGGTGGCAAGCCATCATTTCCCTTGCTCAAATTGAAACTCTGAATGGCCTGACCCTGCCCTTCTGTAGGTATATTTCCTTCATTGTCACCATTTTCTTGAGTCACTTTCCATTTTTTCTTCAGAATATCACTTAATGGCTTTGGAGCCTGAAAGTCTTGTTCCCCACTTGAATCACTAATTACCTTGCCCAGTCTCATCTTCCTTCCTTCCCAAGGAAGATTTTGTCTGTGTTTGTCTGGACTCTTCATAGAGGGATTCTGTGAGGATCCATGCTTTATTGATTGTGCAGTAGAAGGTTCTTCACTGCTCTCACGATTCTTTTCTTGTTTGATTTGTGCAAGAGTTTTAGGCCTAGCAAAATTTATGGCATCTGTCCTTGTTTCAGTGTTCCTAAAAGTTTGACCTCTAGGTACCCTGGATTTTAATGATATAGAACCATCTGTAGGCATTCTGCCCCTCTCCTTTTCACGATACTTGCTTCTGAAATGATCATTTAAGCCTCGTCTGCTTGGTGAGCTTCTGGACCAAGCCCTCTCTGACTTTCCTTCTTGATCAGCTTCTATATTGTCAGGTGGCTCTCTTTTGAAGCCACTAGCCTCTACTTGAATCCTACCCTACAATCGCCTACTGTGATTCATACCTTGCCTTAATTGGTCCCTGTATATATCTTGCTGTCTACGGTCATCATCTTGTTGCCTAGAGGCACGGTGAAATTCACCATGTCGAATATCCACATGTTGTCTCTTTGAGGGGCTATCCACTACTTTAGCCTCACCAACCCTCCTATGTTTTGAAATCCGTTGGCGGAGATCCTCCATATTGTTCCGTTTAGGATCATCTTCACTAGACAAGGACCTCCTTTCTCGCACAATCGGTCTCTCCAGAACCCTGTCATCAAAAGCATTAGACTACTTTCGGCCACCACGCTCATATCCCCATTTTTTATATGGTTCATAAGCTCCATGGTCATACTGAAATTCAACATCATAGTAGCTAGTTCGGATAAGCTCTCGTTTGTTGTGCATATTTCTTTCTCGACCATTGATTGCATCTCTTCTAGATTCCATATCATGTTTATAGTAATTAGCATCCTCCTGGTGGCTTAGCTGGTCAGGTCCATCATCCACAAGTACATCAAATCCTAGTGATGATCCACCCAGCAAATCCTCCGATTCTAATCCATTTTGTACTCTCTCTTCTGAAGGATGAGACGGGCGTATCTGAGACCTGTTTTGTATCCTTTGTCTTGTAGGTTTGAAGGGGCCTAACAAAAATTGTTCGACTTCATGTGGACTTCCCTTTATATAGGTAGGCTGAGATCTTGATTGAGAGACATGTCTAGCTTCTGGTTGCAACTAGGCTTCCTTGACATTATTTGACTGCAGTGTTAAAGGATTGCCCAAATGCCCTGCTTGGAAGTTATTAGACTGCAATGCAACAGGGTTACTTGACTGTGACGCCTTGAAGTTATTTGCCTTTGCTAGCACAGGGTTTCTTGACTACACTGCCTGAAAGTTGTTTGACTTCAATGTCATGAGGTTGCTTGATTGCACTGCATTAGGATCAATTGATTGCACTGCTTTGGGAAAACTTAAATCAGATGGATGTTTTCCATCTTTGTTGCTTTCAGTTTTATTGATTGTTTGTTTCCCACTTGCCTGAGGCTCTGTAACTGCTGGAATTGGTTTTGTTGTCTTTTGAGAAGTTAGATTAGCTCCTGAAAACAGACCATGCAGAAAAGGGCACTTATCACCCTTTACACAATATCCCTGCTGGAAAAAATAGCAGGGAACTTTCAGTTTGTTTGCAGTGCCAGATGCCGGTAATGATGCTTAGGACGATGGTATTTACAGTCTTGAAAATTACCAAAAGACAGACATACAACAAGAAACAACCAAAATAGTTGGCAACCTACAAGCCTATCAGAAACACACACTACAATTAGGCTTATTTATTATAGATAATGGATGAGAAATTAAAACACCCGTAATTGAGTGCACTGCTTGGATCTATATACAAACATTGATGCATAAATGAATGTATAAAGTCGTCAACACAAAAAAATAAAATTAATAATAATAATAAAGTACGAGGAAAATATTCTTGACAAACCTGAATGAATATCAAGAAAATTCCTACGGAAAATGTGAAAAGAATCCATAACCACATAAAATACAACCTGACAAATACAAGAAAACTAATGCCCATAAAAAAAATGCAAACAATAAAGAATACAGTCCAAAAAGAAAGACGTGTGGGACTTTTAAGTTAACAATTTTGTAACTAGAAAAACAAACCAGATGAGGTGATAATACTGCACAACAAAGGGACATCTACCATCGATGAGTTGAAGAATAATTAGAAGGGCCAAGAAGGCGCAATGAACAATCATGCTAGAAAGGATCAAAATAAAGATCATTTAAGGGATTGTCAGAGATTTCATCAAAGTGTCTTATTGCTAATGGACTATATTACAATGGAAACTTCAGGATCAGCCTTTTCTAGAAAATCTATCACTAATGCGACTTAATTAAAAAGTTCTTATTCATAAGAGAAACTCACAAGATGTCTAAAAGCACAGGTAGGATTTAGACAATTACCCCCAAGCCAGTACCAGCAATCTCTGGGATTGATCCTGGCACTTTCACTGTGCCGATATTCACAATCATTACCCTGCAAAAAGACAAAAGCTCTTAGTACGTTTCAAGATTTTTATGAGCAAATGTAACAATAATTTACTAACAAAGCTACCTCAATTAAAAACTTAGAACATAGATACCAAGCAATGAAAGTCTGTATAAGCATGGTATAGTTACAATAACTAGGATTTTACAACACGCAAACAAATCACTTATAAATAACCAATAGTTTCAAGCATCCATTTACTCAGCGTTTAAGGAGTCATAGGAAAATTCAAAGCCTTCATGCAGGTCACATGCAGGTCACATTTGGAATTGGATTTGCGGCAGAGTGCTTTGAAGCCCATTGATAAAAGTGCTGGCCCATCTTGGTTGTCCTCACGATGTCCTTGTGTCTCCCTGGAATTGGATTTGCGGCACAGTTCTTTGAAGTTTCTTGTTGATAAATAAAAGTGCTGGCCCATCTTGGTTGTCCTCACACTGTCCTTTTGTCTCCCAATCCAATGGCCTCTTTGTCTTCAGAGTTATTGCTCGGGGATGTTTCCTCTGGAGGTATGCGAGCTAGAGCTGTAGCACGCAACTCTTCTTTGGCGGCAGAGAAAAATCCAGAATCTGTTCCCCGATGAACCAGCTAGATGACGACATACCAACTCTCCAGAAGCTATGGATATGTGAGGGGTTTGAACACTGATTTTTTTTCTAAGAGTGGAAAAACCTATCATAAAGCAGTTGTCATAACTCAATTGTCAAACCAGCAGTGACCACAGTTACCTCTGGCTACTATCAAAGTGACGACACCAATCTCTAGCTACTATCTACTAATGCAAGGTGACTCGTCACTGTTATTAAAAAAAAACCATGACACCTAGAATAACCCACTCGTAGTTTGTAAGGTGGCAAGCATTCACTCTTGCCAGATGCCTATGAGTCTTGGGCCATTAACCTGTTTCTTTAGGTCCAAAAACACAAGCTCTTAGGCCATTAACCTATTTCTTTAGGTCCAAAAACACAAGCTCTTAACCAAGCAACAGTTTTAGTGGCTGAGGGGGTTTGAACACTGATGTCCCTCCACTACAATGTTTTTTATTTTCTTCGAATATTTTATCCACATTCTAGTGTAATTTTTTTGTCGCCACGGGCAGTATACCTGCTTGATATGTGGAATCAACCAGAGCAGAATAGCTTGAAACTAGCTATGACTATTTTATGTGAAGGTTGTTGTCCGTGTTTGTATTACGCCACTGACCAGTTCAACTACAACCCTCTCCTACTGCAAAACATAACCATTACTGCTCAAAAAATATGTTACAAATACAACACAGGTATATACAATTGTTTTCTCTAAAATGCAAAATTGATCGCAACTTAAGCATTTGCTCTTTTGAAAGCCATTTTCCAGGTTTACATGAATGTTGAATTATCAAAAATGTCCTCAAAGTCTCTCAACCTAACATTGTTCGATCAAACTGTCCTGAAAGTCTCAAGCTAAAGGATTTTGCCGAAGTCTCTGTAAATATTTTTGTGCATATTTATATTATTAATGAAATTCCCTAGTATAGTAAAAAATGTGCTAGATGCGTCTTCCAAAATCCATCCCAATATATACTTTAGCCAAGTGTACACCAATTACAATATTGTCCATAGATCTACTCTACTTTCTGTGAAAAAGGGGTTGTTTCAACCTTTGAAGAAGAAAATATTGCATCAATTCTACATACAGTTGCAGCAACGCTGCCACTTTCTGGAGCTCCCAAAAAATAGAATTGAACAGAGGCTTATAATTCCCAGTTATTCACTGGATGATTGTCCCATTTTTAACGGAAATTATGGCATTTACACAATAAAATAATGAATTATGTTTTTTAATGATAAAATAATGAATCTTTTTAGTTGGCACATTTCGGCATAGAACTTCACAGAGCTGCATAAATTTTATTTGGAGATGTCATCTTCATTCAACTACCAGACAACCAACGTACTATAATAATATAATTTATTTAATAGAGGAATTTTAACGGATACTTGACAAACAACTTCAAATGCAACAATTTCTTTTACAGAACATGAAAAACCATAAATATCCCAATACTATATAGTATATACCCATTTCATATCCACCACAAATTAATAAATATATTAAAACAAACAAAAAAATACCAAGGTATCTTCAGCTATGGAGACAGCAAAATAATTAACCCATGGTGTTACCCAAATAGAAAAATACTTTCATGTAATTCAAATATTATTGAAATTTTGGAATGATCAGAAGCAACTGTAAAAATTTCCAACACAAAATGTTCGAAATTCTTCCCCACTCTATGCCTTACCACTCTATGCCTTACGGCGTTTCCTTTGCAACATAAGGTGCAAATGCTAGTTTAAATTTCGGTAAATGATTTCTATTACACTGAAAAGAGATTATATTAATATGTATTATAATAAAAGGTTTGGTTTTCCAAATGAAACAAGTCCAAACGTAAAGACAAAACTAGATTGTAGTTTTATGTTTCTTTCTCAGAGGCATAGTTGTGCTATTCGGGTGAAGGAACTAGAGAAAATAGAGTTACAATATCCATACTTATCAACGAAAAACCATGTAAACACTTCCTATTTCTATTGAACAAAAAAACTAGAGTCACCATATATACCATAAAGAGTTACATTCCAGGTGACTAATCTATAAAAGAAAGATAAGGGACTACAAAATTAATGTGATCATGGAAACACTAGAAAACCATGTTAGGAATGCAACCAGAAAGAGAGCCAGGAGTGCCATAGCGATTGAGGAGAAAAAACACCAAGAGTTTAAGAGGAGGTAGCCAACCATAACTACACCATCACATCATTTGCAGGATGAGACCGATGCAAGGAGACTAGTCATAGATGAGAACCGATGAAGAAGGTGTTAGAAGTTGTTGAGGAGAGGGAGCAGTAGGGGGTGCCACAACCAAAGGTACATCATTTATTGTTGTTGGAGCCTCATGTTCCTCTGCATGATCCTCCATTGATTCAATATCCAAAGTAGAGACTACGTCTTTCTCCACTCTAGCCAACCTGGTGTCAATATCATCGAGGCTGAAGCGAAGATTCCTTAGGATCCTTTTGATGTCTTCCTGTCTCGCAAGCAATCGATAATTATAAACATGTTTGTCCCTTATAACCATGAGTAGAAGGATGTCAAGCTGTTGGTGTAGACTTATGGAGTGAAGAAAATGGAGGCGACGTTTCCTAAATTGCCCTGGGTCCGAAACCCAATTGCATCTATGTCCAGAGACTTTAGAATATGAGAAATAAGATCTCCATCCAAACTCTTTTGACTCTAATAGTAGGATTTCTCTTCTGACTTCTGGAGGGATAGAGTCAAAGAAGTTCACCACTAAATCCCATCCGAAGAGCCTGCATGTTGATGAAGAGGAGCTTGACCATCCACCCCTTTGACTAAGTTGACATTGTCGTGGAGCCATGAAACTAGAGATGCCCCACGGAACCACAATAATTGAGTGACCAAAATCATAAAACAAGCATTGATTGCAAATACTTGTGAGAAAAGGTGAGAGAACTAGAGCAAAAGGAGAAAATATTTCACCCTAGACATGATAGGAAATGAGGAAGGGTGAGTAGCAGCGCTGCTATATAGATTGAGTAGATAACCGGGAGAACCCGAGCCCCAAACCAAAAACCCTGGGTAGAAAGTGACACGAGAGTAAAACACTTAACCATAGGGTAAATGACATGAAAAGGCGAAACAACAACAGACCACACCCAACTCACCCTTTTAAAACCAGATGGAGAAGGAGCCTGAATACCAAACCCCGCATAACAAGATAGGGCAGTGGAAGGATACACCAGTGGGTTCAAATCTCTGGAGCAACGAGGGTGACAATGTTGCTACCAACTCGAAGGACGACCCCATGCTGGTGTTATGAAGGAACAAGATGAAGAACATTGACCTAGCAACGATATGACAATATTAACAAGAGATTTCTAGACAACGGTTAATGTAATTGAAACATCATCAACCATAACCAAAGAGTAATCATAAAACCGGTGACAAGTGATTGAAGAAGGATAAGTATACCAGAAGTACCTGAGGTTGCTTGAGTTTGTGAGATGAGCTTCACCACCCCAATTGTTGTAGCTAATTTTCCACCAAGGACAGGTGTCCATACAGTTATAAAGGTCAAAAAAGAATATAGTGATGAGCATGAGAGGAATGCATGTGGTGAATGTTGGGTCGCCGAATAGACATTTGGCAAACCCGACACACTCTTCCACCCATTTCAACCATTCAGACATCATGCTCTTATGAATAAGTGTGAAGAATGTGATGTTAGAGATTTGAGGAGATTGCTCCAATCAATAAGGTATTAAGGTTGCCATAACTCCCGTAAAGAGAGTGTGAATCCTTATACTGTCGCATTTCCCCGTAACTCCTACCCAACTCTTGCATTTATAGTGACATCATTGGGTGAGGTAGCTCAGAGGCGTGGGATCTAGTGAGAGCCACATGGTGATTCTCATCAAACATGTGGCAAGTTTTGCAGCGATATTAAATTTTGCCAAGCCTTGCGCCATTCTTCTCTTAGACATGTTAATCATGCTTGTTGTTAGCTTATGGCTTAGTGGTAGCACCCCCATCATGGACTGTTGAAAACATGGCCCCATCATTTTGTATCAAAACTTTAATTGCATATATGTTGTCCCTTGCTGATATCTCTGACCACGTGGTATCTAGAGTGAGTTGGCGCTCCCTACACCCCTAATTCGCCAACGCATTTGCCATCGAATTCCCTTCCTTGCGGGTATGATGAAGAATAATGTAGTGCAATCGAGCAAGGATATATTTCATACTTGATACTACATCGTACAAATGCCAACTCACTGTTATATGTGGTGGTAGACCATTGAGTAGTTTTTGAATGCAATGGATTACTAATTGAGGGTCTCCATGGATATGGAGCAGTCTAAAACTTTGTCTGTCTTCTTTTTTAAACCCTTCTCTACTACTAAGAATTTTGATAAGTTATTAATAGTGACACCACCTCACCATGCAAATAGACACAATGGATTATAGTGCTCATCCTGGAAAATTCCTTCATACCCAACATTTCCTGGGTTTCCTTTTGAAGCACCATTGAAACTAAGTTGAATAAAGCTCAACGAAGGTGATTTGTATGTTATAGCAATAGGATGCACTGGTATGTGCACGGTGGATAAGATGGACGTCACCATTGAAGGATTCGCATAAGCGTGTATAAAATAAAAGCTTATGAATCATCAACTTGCCAACTCTGCATATTCCATGGGGAGGAAAAGATAGTTTCTCTTATGTTTTTGTAAGGAGTGAATAAGTTCCTGCATGATGATGATACCATCTGTGATGAGACACCTTTCAAAAAAAACCTGTCTGTTCCTGTGATTTTAAACATGGAAGTAATGGTTTCAATCGACTCATAATGATTGTGGATATTATTTTATATATAACATTGCACAATGATTTTGGAAGAAAACTATTGGCTTCATCAAAGTGTCCCTCTTTTGGGATTAGGGTGAGAAAATTTACATTTAGAGTAGGGAGAATTGATTGAGTTTGTCGGGATTCTTCCACCACTTCATAAATCTCCGTACCAAGGAAATTTCAGGCAGTGTTAAAAAAATAAAACCATCTGGGCCTAGGGCCTTATTTGTCGGCAGATTGAAAACTACCATTTGTACCTCCTAAAAAGTGATAGGCTTGATAAGAGCCCTATTAAGGTCCCTGTTGACCAATTTTGGGATAGGTGAGATAATAGAGTGAATAGCTGATTGCAAAGGAGTAGAAAGTTCCGTAAGAATACCTTGAAAGTAACCCACCAATTCTTCCTCTATGTCACAATGTATTTTCCTCTCACCATCTACCCCCAATATTGATCCGTAAACCGCCATGGATATTCCACTGGACAGTTCGTCACAACAGATCTGACAATATTATATTAAAAATACGAAGTTCTACACAATTACATTTTTATTTAATTTCTAAATCTGTATATTTTATTGTAATTAATGCATACATGCAAATGGAAACTATGTAGAAAAGTAGAGAACAACAAAATAATCTCACACATGCACATATAAGACACAAAATATGCTCTAGGAAACCCTTTTGGGATAAAACCCAGCAAGAAGGAGAGGCCGCTTCGCTCTCTTTCTCTATCTCGAAAATATGGCTGCAGGTAAAAAGAAGTAATGCTTATGGCCCGTGGGATGCTACAGTGCACACATCCTCTTTGTGTGCTCTACCTCCTATCTCTCCTATCTATCTTTTCTTAGCTATGGAACAAAATGCTCTTGAAAGAATGGAATGCCTCTTCCTCCTAGTGGCCCGGTTATAACACAACCTGATAGCCTACTAGTGGTTAATTTTGACTACATCAAATCTTAACTAAAGTTACAATGTAGACTCCTATAGATTCTTTTACATCACAAACATGTGGCTAGCCCATTTTCCATGAATAATGGGGGCTAGCGTGACATCCTCGCAAATTATATGTGTGAAAACATGAAGGTCAACTTATGAGTGGAATAAATTTTGCATACAGACTCCAATTGATGCACTTCTATGTGCAGAACAACATGAAATTGTGCTGCATTCAAGCAAAAGAAATTTACCCCCAAAAAATATCGTTTGATGCCTCAAAATACTCCCAAAAGGTTTCAGACCCTGTTTTGCCAAACTGGGTTCCACTGGTAAAAACGGTCCCATGAGTTGATTCCTCCACTTTTTCCACTCCAATGCATTGAGATGGATGAAGAACAATATAATGATCCAATCCGGATCACACTTCCCCATTTGGGAGGGTTTTGGTCCCCAAAAGATTTTACTAAATGAGGTGAGGAAATTTTTCCTCCACCTTCTCTCTGGTGTACCATTTAGCTTTGCTTGGAAGTTGTCCCTTCAATCCAATCTGCCAAAGGTCATGTGCCCCTGTCTTGTAGTTCTGGACCTCTTCTGCAAAACTATATCTTTTTATAGGGAATTAGAACACACATCTTTCTGAACCTATCAACTACCACAAATAGGTAGTCATGTCCCTTCCTAGTTGTTGGTAAATCTCCCACAAAGTCCATGGAAATGCTTTCCCAAGGACGAGTAGGTACATGTAAGGGATGATATAGACCTTGTTTCATGTTGCTAGGCTTGATGATACAACAAAGCATGCATCCTGTTATGAACCTACCTACCTACTCTTGCATCTTGGGCCAATACACAACCTCACCTTTAGGAACACATAAATTCTCCAACCTATATAGTAACCCATCCTAGAGATGGTTTTCAATGGTGTTGTTGCCATCATGCACATGAATCTAACTTTGCAACTGCTGATACACCTCCTTGTAGTCCTCATCCTCTGAATATGCCTCTCTGTATGCATCATGGGTGAAT
>APFE030378230.1:3782-20096 GCA_000404065.3 Pinus taeda | reverse complement strand
CTCAAAACCGAGACTACCAGCTTGATTTTTCATTATGTTCCTTTCAATGTTACAATACATATTTATACATGCCGAAGCATCCAATACCATGGACCGAAAAACCATCGCGTCCAAAACACATGTGCGAAAATCGTGCACAAAATCATAGGTGGGTCCGCCCAACCTAACATAGGGTCCAAAACCAAAATTTTTTGGGGCGCTGCCCCAGACCCCATAAAGTGGGGTTACGGGTACCCCTCAAACCCCCTGTTAACTATGTGGAAAGAATATAACACAACCCAACAATCTTCCACTTGTTTTTTTCTTTCAACAGGGCGCCACAGCAGAGCTTAGTCATTTCCCAGCCCTGAAACGCCCATTGTTCTCTACACCAAGAGAACTTCTCAGAGCTCACAGATTTTGTCAATGCATCTGCAGTATTCTTCAAAGATGCCATTTCTCCAAAGCTGTGAAGGAAGCAATAGATTCAGAGGATGGAAAACTCTGGAAAGAGGCCATGGTTGGTGAAATGGCATCTTTGCACAAAAATGAGGCTTGGGATCTGGTGGAGTTGTTGACTAGAAGGAAACCCATTGGCAGCAAATGGGTGTTCAAGAAGAAGACAAATGCATAAGGAAAGGTGGAGAAATACAAAGCTCGGTTGGTAGAAAAAGGTTATTCCTAGGTGCCGGGAATTTATTTTGGTGATATTTTTTCTCCTATTGCCAAGGTAACTTCTATTAGATTACTTTTATCTGTTGCTGCCGCTTTTGATTTTGAGGTAGAATAGATGGATGTGAAAACAATATTTCTTCACGAGGATCTGGAAGAGGAGATCTACATGAAGCAACCTGAACGTTTTGCGGTGAAGGGTAAGAAAGAACTGGTATGCAAGTTAAAGAAGTCTCTGTATGGGTTAAAACAGTCACCAAGGACATGGTATCATAAATTTGATACATTTATAAGGGGATTTGGCTTCACCAGAAGCAAAGAAGATCACTATGTTTATTTTAAATTAATTGGTAACCATGTTATTTATCTGGTTTTGTATGTCTATGGTATGTTGCTGGTTGGAAATGACAAAGAAATTATCTAGGATTTGAAGACCCATTTGTCCTCCAAATTTGACATGAATGATCTTTGTGCTGCAAACTATATTTTGGGCATGGAAATTAAAAGAGATCGGACAAAGAGGAAGCTCTCGTTAAACCATAAGAAGTATGTCGAGACAATATTGCAGAGGTTTAATATGCAGGATAGTAAACCAGTGAAGGTTCCTAATCCTATAGGTGTAAAGTTATCTACTGAACAGTGTCCCAAGACACAAGAAGAGGAAGAGGACATGCCCCGTGTTCTATATGCAAGTGCAGTCAGTAGCCCGATGTATGCGATGGTCTGTACTAGACTAGACATTACACATGTAGAGGGAGTATTGAGTAGGTTTATGTCAAAACCAAGGAAGGAGCACTGGACAACAGTGAAGTGGGTTTTCAATTATTTGTGTGGCACTAGTGATTATGATTTGTGCTACCAAGGAAGACCAAGATTGGACAGAGTGTTGGATATTCGTGGCTTTGTTGATGCAGACTGGGCTGAAGATCTGGATCAGAGAAGATCTACAAGTGGGTATGTGTTTAATATATTTGGAGTTGCAATTAGTTGGATGAGTAAGAAATAATCTGTAGTGGCACTATCAACTACAGAGGTAGAATACATGGCAGCCACTCATGCAAGAAAGGAAGAAGTTTGGTTGCAAATATTGTGTTCAAGTATGGGGTTAGTACAAGGAGCTATAAGGGTACTCTGTGATAGCCAAAGTGCAATTTCCTTGGTAAATAACCCTGCATATCATTCAAAGACAAAGCACATTGGTGTTCAATATCACTTTGTGAGGGATATGATAGAAGACAAAAAGGTATTGCTGGTAAAGGTTGACACTTTGAAGAATACTGCAGATGCATTGACAAAATCTGTGAGCTATGAGAAGTTCTCTTGGTGTAGAAAAATAATGGGCATTGCAGGACTAGATAAATTACTAAGCTCTCTTGTGGCCCCCTATGGAAAGAAAACAAAAAGTGGGAGAATGTTGGGTTGTGTTATATTATTTCCACGACTAGCCCACGTAGTTAACTGGGGGGGTTAGAAGGGGGGCAGAGCCCCCCCTTTTTTGCGCTGATTGCGTAGCGTGGAGGGTCACAGGGGGTTTGAGGGGTGCAGGTAACCCCACTCTATGGGGTCTAGCGGACCTAACTATGGTTTTGTGCATGATTTTCGCACATGGTTTTGGACGTGATGATTTTCGGTCCATGGTATTGGATGCTTCAGCATATATAAATATGTATTGTAACATTGAAAGAAACATAATGAAAAATCAATCTAGTAGTTCCAGTTTTGGGATCCAGGGGAAAATATCTGTGTATATGTGTTTTATGTGTTATGATCTCGCATTGTTTATTTTCTATGTTTTAGAATTCATATGCAGGTAAATTCTGTATGGGGTTAAAACCTACAAAATGGCCATTTTAAAAAGATTAGAATCATTTTGGAAACCCATCTCATGTTTTTTAGCTGAAAACTTGTTTGAAAATGAACCCGCAACACTTGTGTGGCCACTATTTTATGGATAGGGCGCAGCTGCACAAATTTTTCCAATAAAATTTCACGCAAGCCATGATTTTCCGTATGGAAATTTTTATCGGCCTACACGAGCTTGGCTGAAAAGAAATAGAGCAGGGCCAAGGGCGCATTTTTAAACATATTTTTTCCCCAAAAAAATAAATGGAAGCTTAAAATGAAATTTTAAATGGATGAAAATTTAAGTTAATGAGAGATCTTCTACTTGGAAGAGGTGGCAAGCGATTTCGTCCATTGGTATGCTTGGAATCAGTCCTGGAAGTATAGTGCTAAAAACTCCTCTTTGCTCTCAAATGGTAAAAATGATAATGGTGCAAATAATTTACCATTCCCACTTTTATAGGATTTTTGAAGCTAATATATATATATATATTATATATATATATATATATATATATTATATAATATATATAATATAATATATATATAATATATATATATATATATATATATATATATATATAACCTTTTAAGAGTGAAACTGACATTTTTGAGCAATTATGATCATTTATTAAGTTTAAATGTGTAGGATGGGTTACAGAGTGAGGATGAATCATTTTGACTATTTACCAGACTTACTTTTCACGCTCTTAAAAAATTACAAAAAGAGAAAATCATGGAGTCTCCTTTTAAGCCCTTTTCAGACTCTTTCAAAACGAAAAGATTATTGAGTGCTTACTTGTTCGAACTCGTAAAAGTAAATGAACAATCGTACACTTAGCATAAGTTTACCCCTTTTACAGACTCAATTAGGACTATTTACGAAAAAGGTATACTTTGACCGAACATCTTAAATAGAGGTCTCTCTTGTATTATTTTATCCTTTTTTGGGCCTGAGAGACTAAAATTTATGAAAAAGAATCTAATGGAGTCTACTTATGTTTTTCTTCTGACTCTCTAAAATTGAAAAACATCGAGCTTTACTTTCTCTGGGCTTCTTAAAATTTTATAGTAAAATAACTGAATGAGTTTCCTTTTTGTGTATTTTTCAAACTCTTAAAAGAAAATGACATCGAGTTACTCCTTTACTGGACTCGTAAAAACTAAACAATATAGGGCCAGTTAAGCATAACAGGACTGAAGCATTCCTTCTTAGGGTTCATTAAAAATACTTCGATGGACTCATTAAAAGGATGAGCTTATAGTCCAAGCATATCTAATCCTCCTCATGATTGTAAAAAATAAAGAGGTACTTGCCAATAATGGTGGGGGAAAATTGGGAAAAGGTGTCCATTTTACATTATCATTTTTTAAAGGTAGCAAGTCGCTCTTGAACATGACACTCTATCACACTCATGTTCAAGTTGGGAAATCCATTTGTCTCACAATTAATTGAACCTCATTTAAAAGTCTTCATGGTTTTTGGTTTTATCATTAAGTCAAATGTTGCCAAGTCAATTTTCATGTCGTTATGTGTTCAAGAGAAGTTCAACCCCATTTGAAAACCCCTATGAAAATTCTAGCTTTCAATCATGTTGGCCATCCTTGAGTTAGTCCTTGCAAACTATTTTGAAAACTTGACATTATGTTTCGTGTTGTAGGATTTTGTACGACGGGTCACTTCCTATCGACTTCAGCTCATTATCTAGCAAGTTGATCTAGAAACCTTCAATACCTTGAAGCCTGCATGCCTTAATGGTAGGTTTCTCGCTTTCGATGACGGGTTCTCATCATTGTCTTTCGATCAAACGATTCTATGAGTGTTTGACTTCAAATCACCTATTCACACTTCATAGATTGTAATAGAAGTACCTTGAGAACTATTTTCATTATTGGTGGTGTCTCTCACACTTGTTAACAGTTCACATCATTGACCGGTAATCAAGTGGTTGCAGCCATGTTCAACTTTGAAACATTCACTCGCATGGTTAGATTCGTACCGTGGATCGAGAGATGGAGATCAAGACCCTGGATCTAGTTTCATCAATCCAAGTTGCAAGAAAATTTTATATTCATGATTATGTAGATAGATGGTTGCATCCATGTTGTGTCTACCATCTATATGATTTTGGTTTCCATGCTTGTTCATTGAGTTCGCTTTACTTTGAGTATGGGAATGCCTACCTCAAAGATGATTTTTGATACATATTTGCATTATAATCCTTGAATGTTCCTTTTAGATTTCCAACCATTGCCTCTGATCTGATCCTTGGAATGATAAAGTGCTTCAATATTTTAAACTTATTTCACATACTTCACACTTTATGGTGTTACATGTCAATTTGTTTCCATGACACTTGATCAATTTATGGGTCTTTTTACCATCTATGAACTTGTTTTAACCAACTCCCTCAAAAGTCAAACAACCCAAAATATCTTGAAGTAGATGAGAAATTTGGGGAAAATAACTCTCACACCTTGTTAAGTTCCACCTGCGCTAATGTTTCTAGAGTTTCCCACACATTTGCTAGAACTAAATTTGAGAACAACACAAAGCTGTGTTCTGTCTACCACTATAAACCTGTGCAGGTTAATTCAAGAAACTAAAAATAAAAATCACCTTATAGAAACATAGTTGGTCGAATATTTCCGAACTAAAAGCTTCTAGGTGATGATTATTCGAACTATAACCCTCATATGACACATCTTAATCCCTTTTCTCATGGTAACCTAATCCCTCAATGAAGGACTTTCATCCTTCTCTTTTGGATCTGAAACTTCTTCCTCTTGGCCTATAAAATGACTAGAGGGTAGAGGGATTGAGGAGGTCAGAACTCAGAGAAGACAACTTATGCTATTGGTTTGAAATTGGAAAGTTTGTCATCTAAGGAGGATATTGAAGACATTTTGGAGGGACCTCACGGCATCAAGGCGAAGGTTGTAAGGCACCTCTTATTCTTTGATTAATACAAATGAACACTTTCTCCCATTGATTTTTCTTAATGGAATAATGAATGGTTTACAATTGTTTATAATGTGTATTAAAGAAAATTCAATTCCTAATCTCCTTGATCATTAGGTTAAGTTATTTGGATTATTATATCGCATGTGTTTTTTATCCTTTTATGGTCGATGTTTTCATGTCTTATCAAGCATTGAAGAGTTGCATTGAATCACAACAAGGGATCTTCATCAAGAATTTCGTGAAATTGGTAAGAGGCTCATCAATTAGCTTTAATTCTTATAATTCAAGCAATTTCAACTTAGGGAAAGGGTCAGTTCAATTGTCTTGCTTGTTTCTAGTTTTTGTCAAGGATCTAGGGAGATCACTTTTGTCCACAAGAGGGATTTTTCCGATGTAACAGTATGTTTTATCACAGTTGCATTAATGACATCATGTTATTCTTGTTTTCTAAGTGATCAATTTTGTGTCATCCATTATTTGAGTGTATGATCATGATCAATTTTTGTCTCTATTTACCTGAGCTTCATCGATCCCACACTTAGCCTTATCCAGAAAATTTCACTCCTAGGCAACATGACTTCACTCAACCTTCCAGAACTACACACTACATAATCCCAACCCTAAAGCATTGAGCTTGCCTCTTGGAACTACACATTGCACAGTCATAGTGCCAAACCTTGACCCTTGAGCTCCAGAAATGTGTAATTTATGCCCTCCATTCAGCCACAACTAGACACTTCATAGTGTCAAGCCTCAAGCTTTCAGCTTAACACCTCGAGCTACACAACTGAAAAATCCATGATACTTTTATCCCTCCAAAACTATGCATTGGAAAACTTCAAGTCTTAAGCATCGAGCTTTATCCCTTGAACCCCTCAACTATGCAATATCCCAACTTGTTCTCCTACCAAAATTGTGCATTAGGTAACTCCAAACCTCAACCTTGAGCTCTTGAGCCCCTGAATTGTGTAGTCACCTAGCTTGACCTTTGAGAACTGCACATTGGGAAACTTCAAGGATCAAGCCTCAAGCTTGACCTCCTGAGTCCCTCAACTGTGCAGTTACTTACATTTTTCCTTCCATAACAGTGCATTGGGAAACCTCAAGCCTCAAGCCCCAACCCTGAGCTCTTGAACCCCTCAATTACGCAATCCTTTGACCCCTACCATCCTAAACTGCACATTGCATAGTCTCAAGTCTCAATATTGGACCTTGGCCTCTTGAACTACGTAATACCTGAGTCAATCACTCAATTAGTCACCTAGTTCCAGCCCTAGCAAGTGATTTCATGAATCATATTAGAATAGGAGCTATTGAATTGATGGCGGCTTGTCATGAGGGGTTTAAATTGCAAGTAATCTATCTTATCATCATAGGATGATGGTGGAGGAAAATAAGAAGGAGACCATGCTAGAAGACACCTATGGAGTTAAAGAGATAAGATGATCATCAGACAAGAAGACGAAGGAACACCAGAGTACAACAGAAGATCAAAAATCAAGACGACTTTAAAGACTCCTTACTTTCAATCTAGATGAAGGAGGAAGAAGAAAAACATGCACCATCTCTCAAGAGGACTCAATTATAGCAGCAACACGAATGGCTTGACATTTCCATGTCATCATGCAGTCCATGTCATCAATGCCTTGTCATATCTTGTTGAAGTGGCATGTCATCATTAGCCACATCATTTGTGGATTATGTGATTTCAATGTATATGAAATGTAATGTAAAGTGGAATTCCAAGAGTCGTGTATAGAATGTGAAAAGTCATGAGGGATTTGAAAGGTCATAAAGAAGCCAAATAGTCATGAGGGAAGTCTAAGAGTCACAAGGGAGTTGAATGCTCACTCCATTTTTTTTATATACACCCTCATAGCTCATGCAAAGGACTTTTGACCTTGGCTCCTCCTATGAGGCATCAGAGAGGAAGATAGTTCTTTTGGAAGAGAAAGAGATTACTCTAATGCTCCACTATTGGGGCTAGTGGTGTTCACTATCTTGATGTATCTTGGAACTTTTTCTTAATTCAAAATCTCGTTGAGCCAACAAACTTTCATGTGTATGTCGTAAATATCATAAGACTATTATTTGAATGTTTGTGATGTATGTTATTTCATTTGTACTATGGAAATTGAACTATTTCGGTGGATTTGGTACTTATCTTGTTGAAGTTGTGTCATATTTGTTTTAACAATTGTTGCTTCTATGTTAACTATTTCGCTAGTTGTCCAATGATTCGTTTATATGTATATGCTCGTGTGTCTTTTCTATATTAGTACTATTACCTGTCTTTAAAAGGTTGACTTTTCTCTCCCCTTTCAGCAGAAGAACCTTGATACATTCTGCAGTTGAACAGTCCACAAGGCATACTCACTTGCTAATCCAAAAGCACCTGTACATTTCTCTCTTGTGCTGAACTTTGCAGCCAAGGAGAATCTATAAGAATATATGGTAGTTGGGCATTAGTTCTGAAAGGGCTCCCACACCAAATAGTACAGAGTCTAATTAGGACTTTTCATTGAGAAACCCCCTTGGTTGACGGATTTCCACCACCGTCAAAAGAAAGGTTCTTGTTTAAGGCAATATAAATATGTCTTCAACTTATAAATCAAGGGTATGTGACTATTTTGTACAAACCCCAGTGGTTGTTGGATTGAATATATTCATGGAGAAAACTACTTTTGACATATGTTTCTAGAAAACAAACATTGTTAAAATAATGTGCATAAATTTATATATTTTAACAATAACTAAATTGACGAGATGCGATACATTGAGGACCCTAGCTATAAATATGGCCTAAGATGCATTTTAATAAAGAATCCTGACTTTTTCAGTCATGGCATTATTATCATTCTTTATTATTATATTTTAATTTATTATTTTATGGTCATTAATTAGTTTTAATGCTAGTGGTTTACAGGCCCATAGTTTTGGCAACCCATGGCATTTGATTAAAACCATTTCAACTTTTACATAGTATTATTATTTATATTATATGTCCTTGCTCTTGAAAAACGCTTTGTCATGAAAGCAATCTTGGATGAATTTTTCTTCCATCATGGACACGCATCTTGATTCTGAAATCATTTTTGAATATTGGTGTGTTCATTTTGTAAGTGATGTAATATTTTTTATCCATATACTTTTTAGTGCTTCCCTTACCATTTGAATTTTTCCCTTAGGTTTTTGGCATAGGTTCTTAATTGCATCAACCATTATGCTCCTATCACCAAGTCCATTTCACTAACGTATCCAAATTATTGTTCTATATTTTGTATCTATATAGAAACTTTATAGCATCATCATAAAATTTTGATTTTATGACCATTAGTTGTAACCATGTGATCCCTTACAAGGTACAAAAAGAAAATTAATGTTCTTGTGAGATTAATATCCATGAAGTAGTGTGTATATCTTGTGATATATTTACCTTTAATGCTTCCCTTGAATTTTAGGGTTCTTGGCTCTTTGTTTCCTATAATTGTGTCGTGTGATATTATGAGTTTTCAATCATTATTATTATGGATGGTACCATTATTCCTTAGAGGAGGTGGCGTATAATGTGATTTAGTTTATTGCGCTTCTTCGTTTTAGACTATATCCTTGTTAAAATCCTTTTATTCATCATCCCTGTGATCCTATTTAATACATGTGATTGACATTAATGATACATTTGGTGATTTTTCATCTTTATTGGAATATGGCCTACCTTTTTCACCATGAACCTTTACTTCCTTCTCATTTACAATTTTTCAATGACATAGATGCACATTTATCGCCTAGAAACTAGCTTTTATCCAATCAAGGGGATCCTATAATAATTTATAATTACAGTTATTATATATTATAATGATTAATATCAATTCGTTAGCAAGTTAAATTAACATTTTAATAAGTATTATTAAATTAATATTAATAATATCAATGATAATATTAGGATTATAATACTAATATATAATTATCACTTTAGTGATACAAGATTAATGATGTTAATTTTTTTTCTGTTTGCTATGTAATGTGAGTCTTAAGTTGATTAACACCTCTAAATTTTATCTCGAGTAGCCACAACCCAAGGGTATCTAAGTCTCAGTGATCAAATTCAATATGGACCACACCAACCTTTAGCATAGCTGGATTTTTTTCCATGGAGTTTTGAACTAGTGACCTTTAAACCATGGAGTGCCTTAACAAAATACCCTATCATTATTTATTGAATAATGCTATTTTTAAATTACAATATAATTTTAATATATTAATATATTTCATATTTTAATAAAAAGGAAAATTATAATTAATATTTTAATACTATTATTAAATATTACAAAGTTATTATTAATATGTAATGAAATTGTTATTATAATAAAAATAATTCTGTTATCATTAAGAATTGGGTTAATAATATTATGTTATTTAATATTATTAAAGATGAAAATGTGGATTAATAATAAATATTATTATGTTGAAGTATTGTTAAAGTAATTCTATTAAAAATAATATAAAGTATTAAGTAATATTATGATAGTTAACAAGTGCTACATAGTAGCTAGTACCTGCAATTTAGTTTAAATATAGGTAAATTAAAGTAAAAATATTGAATTCAGGTTAGTTTCAAGGTTTAATACCGATTAGTATATTGAGGTATTTTGTTAATTGTAGTTATGCATTGTGGTAAAGGAGAATTTAATCTCAATGTGCTACAATAATAATGTCTTATTGTAGTGATAATGTGTTTGCTGAAAGTTAATTTAAAGGGTTTGACAAAAATAATATTAAATTAAATTTTTTATTAATCAAGTAAAATAATAAATTCTAACAAACATCTTATTAAATTGAGGAAAAATATTTATTTATTATTAAGCTATATAGTTATGCCTTATAGGTAGTGACACATTTACACGATTAAAGATTGTTTAATTAAATTAGAGTTCACCAAAATGATTACTCTTGCTTAATCCTTTTTATTATTAAAATTAATTGAAATAAATCTTATTTAAGTTGGTTGAAATAAATTTTATTTAAGAATCTCATCTAATTGTATAATAAAATGTTAATACAACCAAAGATCACAATTTCAATCTCCCCACAATTGTATAACAAAATTCAAAAAAAAAAATCTAAACTCTAAAATTCAATTGTATACAACCTCTTATTTTAATATCAATAATATATGTATAGATAAATATGATTGAAATTCTATATAACTATTAAAAATTTTAAGTGATTATGTTTATAAAAAAATAAATTTTTATTTTATTTATTTTTTTTTAAATTGTAATATTTTAATTTTATTTTTTAATTAAAATGGTAATATTTTAATTTTATTTTTAAAGTAAATGTTTTATTTTATAATATTAGTACATGCTTGATGACTATGGTTGAATATCACATAACTTTTTAAATTTTTTTATGGGATTACATTTTTAAAAGGTAAAATTTAATTAATTTGTTTATTTTTAAATATATTATGTTTTAAAAATAAAATTTAATTTATTTATTTGTATACAGTATACAGGAGTAGTTCGTTCAAAGATCATGAAAATTAGGTCATTGCGCATACTCTTCCTCAAATTTTATGACTACGGATAGCGATAAGACATTAAATAACATTACCATCTGTTGTATCCGCCTTATGATTATCTGCAGTAGAAGCCAGCGAAAACCATCATGACTAAATAATAGGTGAAGCAGTATTCTATATGTCTCACACCATTTGCAATCATTTACAAAATAAATTTAACTAGCATTTGCACCAGATGTTGCAAAGGAAACGCCATAAGGCATAAATTGAAGAAAGCAAATAGAGCAAAAAAAATGCTTTGATAAAGAATAAGAATATATTGAACGCTCAAATCAATTCCCCATTAACTGGAACCACTTAGTAGACATTCCATACAAAATGGGCATATGATCCAAGAACATTGGTGCATAAGAGAGCCAATTAGTCAGGTAACATAAGTATAAATGGTTTCATAAATTAAAATCCATAGGGCTAACAAATCTTGCCTAGCCATTTAAGATATAGAAGCTATCTTGTTTAGCCATTTAAAATATAGAAGCTTCGAAAACTTTGTATATGAGCTATTGTCAAAAGGACTGCCTTTGTCCTCAGAAGCATTACCACTAGTACCAAGGAGATTAGGACCTTCAAGCTGTCGAACCCCATGTATTTCTAGTCAGAAACTATGGTTTTAACAATTTCTACTCATATTTTGGGCAAAATCAACCACAAAAAACCAAAAGTGGTGTCATTAAACCACTGTGTTAATGCATTATCAGGTGACACCTTATCTCTAATTTTATCAGTACAAGTAAGATATTTAATATCACAATGTAGGGTTTGATTAATCTATTTCTGTACAAAATAAACCAGGTGAATATACTAAGTGAATACTTGGACGATGTAACTCTCCTTTTTTGTAATTATATAAGCCAGCATTTTCTCAAGTTCAATCAATCTGTCAAACACCTAAACTGATTGTATTTTCAATGAACATGGAGTAGACTGACCTGTGTCACAAGGGCATAAAGTGGAAGTGTGATGTAACTACATAGAAACTGCACAGCAACCCTAGACACAAACACAAGCAACCCAAGGTAATCCTTATCAGATGATGATGGTATTGTCACCTAATTTACCTGAAATTTATATACGGAAGAGTGACACATTTAAATATTCAAATTACAGAATGTGTCACCCTCAAGGTGGACAATGAAGGCTGGGTTTAATAAGGAAATTAAAGACTCAGTACAAACTGAGAGATAAGGTTCCATTTTTTTTATGTCGTTTGACATTGAAAGTTTTGGGCCGAAAAGAATTCTGAGTAGACTTAGAAAGCTTCAAAACCGCGTGAGTCTTCCAAAAAGACTTTTCCATAAATTCAGGGCTGCAAAACCTTTTTCATGCTGGTTCTTACATTCATTCTTACATTCATTCTGATCTTGCATACTGTTTTTAAACATATCAATATTTATTGTATGCACACATTGCTTTTAGTCCATGAAAAAATAATTGCAGTCCTACTCTGCTTTCATTTGCAAAGCCATCATTCCAGGACTTGATGTAATGGCCATTTGATGATGTGGGCTGCATTTTTGCCTGGATCTGCCCCACCAAACTGTATCAGTTTCAAACGAGTAAAACCCAATGCAAGGCCCAGGCCAGTTTGGTAGAATAACAACCTCTTGGACTGGGCAGCCCCTTTTGGGGTATGTTTCTCAAATCACTTGTAGAAAACGCATTCCAAGATGATGGTGAAAAATCAAGATCACTCAAAAACTCGGGGAATGGTACCTGATGGGATCAAGGGAGTGTTACGCTGTCAACCAGCGTTATATTTTCAACCAGATCTGCAACACCCAAATAGTATTAGTTTCAAAGAGATGAAGCCAACTGCAAGCCCTGCATAATTTTGGCAGAATAGCTACCTCACGGACCTGGCCCGTAGCACCTTGGCAGAAGGAAGCCTGCTCTAAACAGGGTAGCAATCTGTGGGAATTGTTTCTTAAAGCACTTCCAAAAAAAAAAATCCTGGATGAGGGTGTAAAATCAAAGTACTAAGAGCCTAGAGGAATAATAGTCACATCAAACAGCAGTACAAAGGGCCTATTAAAACGAAGTGGTCAACCAACAACTGCGATCTATCATGATGCCAGAAGTATATAAACAAATTCCTAAAATCTTGAACTGTATTGGGAAGATATGTAGATCACCATATAATGCAAACATATTTTTACAATCTAAATACTGAAATGGGCAGATGGATAAATCCCTAACTCTGCAGCTCGAGGTGTGTGATCAATGACACAGTAGCTAGGATGAACAACGCACTCAAAAAATGACCTTCAGTGAATTGCTAGCAATAATAATCAAACTAATATGATGACTCTCAGGCCTGACTTTCATGACAATATGTAGCAGTGGTCAAACAGTAAAACTTCTGTTACATGTAAGATCTCAATAGCACGCCATATACAAGTACTTGAAGACTAAAATTACCAAACTGGTCAGGAGCACTAACATCTAGAGCAAAGTAGGTGACAAGAGATTGTCCAAAATTATTGGCAGAATGAGAAATAACCACCAAAGAATGAACACTTCAAGCATGGGTAGATAACCAGGGCATTGGTCCATTGATGAGATCAAATGAGTGTTAAGAAGAATCCACCGGGGCTGCATTTTTGCCTGGATCTGCCCCACCAAACTGTATCAGTTTCAAAGGAGTAAAGCCTGAAAATATCTTCAGACTATGTGAAGTGGCATATTTTCTCCATTGGTTATATTTCAGCAGTTTATTTTCTTTGAAAAGGAGATGCCTGTTAATCTTATAATATGCCATATGGTTCTCCCGCCTACCTAATCAGTAAAAGACTGCCATAATCCAAGATTCAATCGTTGCCAGGAATTCAAATGTGAGAGCGACAGTACATTAATAATATATTAAGCATATATTATATTCATAATGAGATACCTGTGTTTGAGCTCCACTAAAACACGGTCTAAGGGGTCATGAAACTACCCTTTTATTCATATAATGACCAGAATGTATCCTAGAGTCAACTGGATGTGAATGTAATAATTAATAAATAAATAAATTAGATTGTTCTACCAGTCTGCAACCACCAAAGATTGCATAATAAACCATCATACACATGAGTGTGGAGCACAAGTCCCAAATAAATTATAGAGACGAGTCACACAGTAACTGAAAACCTCTGCCAAATGACCCAAGTGCATCCATACATCCTAATGGACTGAAAATGAATTGTATGAAGTTACTGCATGGTCAAGCATTTGTTGTACATGCCTTTTCCTGAAATGTTAATTTGGTATTCACCCATAGCTGGAGGTGAATGTTCTAAAGATCAAATTACCAGATCCAGAGGCAGTGAAGTTCTTTGATATGAAAGTATACAGGAGCTTGAGATGTATGGGGTACTAAGTGCAGTAGCCTACTTCAAAAGCTCAACAGATTCTCATAAAGGATATGGCAGTCAGGCTAGCAGTATTGACACTTTGGAGAGAAGGGGATTAAGAAGCTGAAGAAAATAAAACTTGAGGAGAAAATATGATCAACATGAAAAGGCATTCAGGATATGGTGCATACAAGAAAGGATATATCTTTTTTTTTAATTCTCATGAAAATGTTCTTGGTAACTTTGGACAAATTGGTTATAGATAATATGCAATAAAGATAAACTTATGGGTAGATTGATACACTTACATAGCGATATTGTTTTCACTTTCTTTCAGTGGTTGAAGGAATTGGCTTCATATTTGTTTGTAACTTTGTGAACAGGTATGTTTTGCCAAGACCTGCAGGTGAAGGATGCCTTGTTGTTTCTTCTAATGGTACAACAGTAAGCAGGCTTCGCAATGGACGGACCTTGCATTGCTTCCCATCAGCTTTGCCAAATGGTGCAAGGACAAAAAATTTTATTGGCCCTGGTCACACGTTTTTTATTTTGGATTGTATATTTCATGAGGTAAATTTGTGATTTAATGATTTGGCATATTTCAGAATGTCGATGTTTCATGTTTGAGGCTTCCAATTATGTTGTCTTGATTTTATGGCTGTTAATTTTGTAATCTTGTTGTGTTCTTTTATCTCTGCTGCAGGCAGATCAAAGCTACTATGTAATTGATATGATTTGTTGGCGAGGATATTCATTATATGACTGCAGTGTTGAGTTCAGATTCTTTTGGTTGAACTCCAAACTTGCAGAGACAGGGGCTTGTGATCCGCCTTCAACATACCATCGCTACCAGTTTCATGTTGTTCCTATCTATGATTGTGATCGGGCAGGATTGCAAGATGCTTTTAATGGTCCTTTGCCTTATATTAGGGATGGACTGTTGTTTTATAATAGGTATTTTAAGTATTTTATAAACCAGAAATAACATACGTTCTATGTCTGCATTTCTTTTGCATCCTTGTATATTGTCCACAGTTGCAATCAGAACATCTTAGCAAGCAAAATGAATTATACTCCATATACTCTATTCGACATTATGGCACCTAATTTCAGTTTCCAGTCCAATCCCTTCATTTTTCTAGAGCCTCCAGATTTTTGACATGTGATGTCCTATAATGAAATGGGCATTGCAATGGAAGGAGGGGTTTCGTTCTTGCTGAAGAAATGCTCCAGAAATGGCAACAAGACAAGAAATGCCATTTCCTATGGCCGTTCTCATTTCTAGAAGTGACAAATCCTTTCTCAAGCAACTATGTGCAACATTGATTGTTTCTTCCTCTGTTTTTAATGCATTATCAGTACAAGTAATATATTTAATATCACAATGTAGGGTTTGATTAATCTATTTCTCTACAAAATAAACCAGGTGAATATACTAAGTGAATACTTGGATGATGTAACTCTCCTTTTTTGTAATTATATAAGCCAACATTTTCTCAAGTTCAATCGATCCTGTCAAACACCTAAACTGATTGTATTTTCAATGAACATGGAGTAGACTGACCTGTGTCACAAGGGCATAAAGTGGAAGTGTGATGTAACTACATAGAAATTGCACAGCAACCCTAGACACAAACACAAGCAACCCAAGGTAATCCTTATCAGATGATGATGGTATTGTCACCTAATTTACCTGAAATTTATATACGGAAGAGTGACACATTTAAATATTCAAATTATAGAATGTGTCACCCTCAAGGTGGACAATGAAGGTTGGGTTTAATAAGGAAATTAAAGACTCAGTACAAATTGAGAGATAAGGTTCCATTTTTGCTGATGTCGTTTGACATTGAAAGTTTTGGGCCGAAAAGAATTCTGAGTAGACTTAGAAAGCTTCAAAACCGCGTGAGTCTTCCAAAAAGACTTTTCCATAAATT
>APFE030378227.1:3070-118398 GCA_000404065.3 Pinus taeda | reverse complement strand
GTAGTGAAGTGGAGTACTTTGGAAAATCTTGTGACAGTGGCCTCTTCCTCATCTTGCTCATGGGATCATGATCAAAGGGCTCCACCCTCATAGCCCCAAAACAAAGTGACTTTTGGTCAATGCATAGATTAGGTTCCATGCTTAAATAGATCACTTTTTATGATTTCTTGGAAGCACTTGCAATTTCTGTTTTGTTTCTTAATTTTTCCATAGCTTAGAAGGAATTCCATTCCATAGATATAAACATTAGCAATAGATAGATCAATTTTCTCAAAATTCAACTCACATTTTCCATGTTCGTTTATAGTAATGCATAAATGAAGAGGAAAATAAGTTTTTTTGTAGGGATTGTTGATATGTAGGGAGGAACTCATCCAACTAGATTCACCTAAATCTTCTCCACTTTCTTCCAAGGCATACCAACCCATAGTTCAAATCTCTATTTTCTAGCCATTGTGAACAACCACCTTGGGAAAATCCAACCTCCCCGGAGTGCTGGGCTTATCCTTGGGTAATTTGAACTTGCCTCACACCTTCGCTCACTATCATACATCTGTCCAACACCTTATTCCACTATGTTTTACCTCCTAAAGCTTTCAACTAACTTCTGATCAAAACAAGGAAATCTTACAGCAGACCATGTAGCAGCTACAGGAACTCCTACAAGATGACCCGGTTTTGATAAGAAGTTAGTGAAAGCTTTAGGAGGTAAAACATAGTGGAATAAGGTGTTGGACAGATGTATGATAGTGAGCGAAGGTGTGAGGCAAGTTCAAATTACCCAAGGATAAGCCCAGCACTCCGGGGAGGTTGGATTTTCCCAAGGTGGTTGTTCACAATGGCTAGAAAATAGAGATTTGAACTATGGGTTGGTATGCCTTGGAAGAAAGTGGAGAAGATTTAGGTGAATCTAGTTGGATGAGTTCCTCCCTACATATCAACAATCCCTACAAAAAAACTTATTTTCCTCTTCATTTATGCATTACTATAAACGAACATGGAAAATGTGAGTTGAATTTTGAGAAAATTGATCTATCTATTGCTAATGTTTATATCTATGGAATGGAATTCCTTCTAAGCTATGGAAAAATTAAGAAACAAAACAGAAATTGCAAGTGCTTCCAAGAAATCATAAAAAGTGATCTATTTAAGCATGGAACCTAATCTATGCATTGACCAAAAGTCACTTTGTTTTGGGGCTATGAGGGTGGAGCCCTTTGATCATGATCCCATGAGCAAGATGAGGAAGAGGCCACTGTCACAAGATTTTCCAAAGTACTCCACTTCACTACTGCACCACTTATTTACTTCTTAAAACTAATGGAAACAATATTAAGAAGTCATTCAAATACTTGTTAATCTAAACAAAAAATAAATAACTTTAGAAACTAACTATCACCGTAATATAAGAATACATGTACAGAAAGAGGAACCTCTATTGTTAGGGTTGGGCCATAACCCAAGAGCTTTAGCCCTCTGATTCAACTTAGTTTTGGATCAAGGTAAACTTTCTCATTATCATCAAAATGTCAAATACAACATAACATTAACAGTCACAATGTTTTAGCTCAAATTTCCTCTTGGATACATTAAAAAGTAGAATCCTAATGAGTCCCTTGGCTCTCTTATTTATACAAAATGAAGCTACCAAAAAATTCCTAACAAATAGGGAGACTTGACTCCCTAACTCGAGAATAACTTGTCTTCAACTGTCACTAGATTTCCTGCCAATGAACTCATCTTGCATGTTTGCTAGTAACTCTTAGCTGATGAGATATGGTGGAGGAATCTTCGAATGATTTGAGAAGTTAAGGAGGGAGGCAAATCTCCTAAAATGTTTCTTGCTTGTCCACCTCAAGTTCCTGCACTTAAATTAGTCTAAAAATGCTCCAGTTCCTACGTTTAATACATACTAGGCCACATGACATAGCAACTCGCCTTTACCCTTCTCACTAAGAACAATATAACAAAATATGTAAATATATGTGAGAAAAGTGAATTTTAATAAGTTGAAGAGTGGCGGTGTGCCCCATATAGTTTACCTATTGATGAGCCTCATTAGGAGTCTTCACCTACACCTTCTCATGCTTGTCTAGAACCTTTACCTTCACTTGCTCCTGCTTCTTTGGAACCTGTACCTGCTCCACTGGCTTCTTTCCATGATCCACAAGCTTTCCTGTAAACCTGTAGAGACCATGCTGTCTAACTCTGAGTACAATCCCATCAGAATTAGAGCCTCTAGGTCTGAGTCTTGCCTTCCCATCCTGGTAAAAGACCTCAAACCCTTTCCTCTCAATCATTGAGATGGAAATCACGTTATATATGAGTCCTAGTACAAACAATACATCTTGGACCCACATCACATGTCTTGTCTCCATCCTGAATGGCACAACACCCAATCCTCAGATCTCCCACTGACTGTTGTCACCTAACACCATGTGCAACTTCGAATCTGATTCAGCTAGAGTCTCAAAAACTTCGTGTGGCCCTGTCATATGCTTCGTCAAACCATTGTCCACATACCATCCATTGTCATCTATAGTACCCTACTAGAAATGAGAGACCATGGAAAATTCCCCCTCTTCCAATATCCTAGAGAGATCATCTATCTCAGCAGAATTGGCAACACCTGCAACTAGATTTCCATTCTTCTCATCATCTCCCTTCTTCTTCATCAGACATGTCGATGAATAATGACCCATCTTGCCACAGTTTAAACACTTGATTTTACTCGAGTCCTTCTTGTGCTTACCCTTCATTTGCACTGCAAGTGTCATGCATCATTTGAATCCTTCTTCTTCGAATGAAGATCCTCATCTTGCAACTCTTCCTAAATGAAGTCATCCTGCAACTTGTCCCAGTATGGCAGGTTCTCTCTAGAATGATTCCTTTGATGAAGGGCTCCATTCCTCAGTCAACCCTTTCAAGGAAATCCTTACCATATATCCATCTAATATAGACACACTGATGGAAGCAAGCTCATCTTTGACTTGGGACAATCGTGTCAAATACGAGGTCACACTTTCACCCTTTATCATTTTGGTGGACTTCAACTTATCCTCTGATACAAATACCCAGTTTTCGTTCTTATACTGGAACAAATTTTAAAGAGCCATTAACATCTCATGTGTGGTGTTACTCCCATACAAATGAGGTATTAAGGCATCCTTCACACCATTTAAGATGATAAATCTTGCCCTCACATCCAAATCTTCAAATATTTCCAGCTCCTTGGTGTCAGTTAACTTCTTGATCTCTTTCGTGGTGGACCCCCAGATCTTGTTGACCTGCAATACCAACTTGACCCTTTCCTTCCAAGGACTATAGTTGGACAACCCCTCAAACATGTCCTCATACCGAAGACCTACTTGCAACTTCAACATTGTAGTGAGCCCTTCACTTACAATGTGACCAACTCCCTCTCACGCTGTACTTTGTTGCGCACAACTATGATTTACTTACTTCCAAAGTAGCTCATAAATGCTCTAATACCATGTTTAATTTCCACAACCTTGGGTCTAAGTTAGATTCCTAAAATAATTGACACTACCAAACCAATAATTTCAACCATAAACTACTTTTTGCGGCAGAAATATAAAGCAGTAAGTCACAGATTCACAAATATACACACTTTTTAACAAAATTGTGCAATATTGTACAATCACCAATCTTCATTATATTATAAAAAATATGAAAAATACAAAATTTTATGGTATAAAAGATACAATGATAAACTTCATTGCAACTTTGATGCAGTATATTGCCCTACCAGTCCTTCGCTCCCATACTCCTTACTCGTAGTGCCTCAGTCCATCAAGGCCACTACACATCGAGACTTCGATAGGGATGCCTCTTGACAATGTTGCATGTCACTTCAATTGCAAGTACATAGGCTCATCAACTACTCTCTGAGTAGGCCTAATTATTGAGCTCAAATATGCCTTCTATTAGCCTCTTTCATCCATCAAAGAGCTACTCATTAGGCTCAAAACTTCACCCAATCACGCACCAACAATGTCATTCTTGTTTGCTGCTCTAGGGCTACTTTAGGTAGCAACACACTGACCTCCAATCCGATCTATGGCACCCAATCATGTCATAATGGAATCTTCACTGAAAAGGATACTCGATCACCTAATCTCGCCTCCAAATTGGCTCCCATAGGTTGTGTTCAGAAATGGCAACAAGAAATTCTAGTTTAAATTTGTCCTTGAATTTAAACTATGAATTAAAATCGAATTCTATTCTCATAGAAAATTGTAAATAGTTAATTAAACTAATTATATTAGAAAATTCAATTTGGAAGTCTTTCTGAAGTCATGTATATGTTCTCCCTAAGTTTTAGGGGTCCAAGATGAGTTTAATCGTGAGTTGTAATTAGATAACTCAGTTTTCTGAGTTACGTTCAGTTAAATTAGTTCCAAACCATTTGTGGAAATAATAGAGAGTTAACAATCAGTTGGTGGGCTAGTGCATCCAAAAGTGTCACTCTAGTTAACTGAAGATTCCCTCAGAAGAAACTCATGCATGTCAATTTTAAGAAAGACCCATTTGAGACTAGAGTGCAAGGGTAGTGTACTATCAGTTGTATGAGTTACTGAGTTGTATAGATCATGTATGCAATTAGGAAGTGAGCCTAGATTGGATTGTACAGTTTTTCAAGCACTGGATTCCCATTAGTATGGGCTATTCAACCATAGGAATTGCGTGAGGAAATAAGGGCTTTGACGGCAGCAAAATTGGCTAGAGATTGGCTAGAGCTTGCTTGTGAGCTGGGAGATTGATTATACTAGGATTTTTCTTGTGAGAACAAGCATTGTGTTATCATCTTGTATTTCTGACTTAATGCAATACAGATAGTAGGGGTTTTGAGCAATGGCTCTCCCCAGATACATCTTGTGTTATGTGCCATTTATTTATCTTCTTCTTGTTCATATTTTTTTCATCGATCTATTGGCTTCCACTAGTTGAAAGTAGAAGTAGATTTTTGTCCTGTGGTTTAGTAAATTGCATGATCTTTTGAATCTATAGGATTTTCTACATGGTATCAGAGATGAAGACAATATACTACAGGATATTTCAAAGTTTTGAGTTTCTGGGTTGCAGGTGAAATTCAAACTTGCAATACATACTTCAGGATCGATAGATGCCATTCTACGATTTGCAGCTCGATTGTGCCTCATAAGGAAGCTCAAATTTTATAGACTGGAGGGAGAGAATGGAGGTTGTGCTAGAGGATAATGGCATGAAGGAATTCATTGATCAATAAATTCTGAAGCGAGCAGTATCAAATGCACGTAATTTGGCCAAATGGAAGAAGTGTATGGCAAAGGCAAGGTGGATAATCCTTGAGGGAGTTCGAGACCACATTGTCTCGAGTCTCCACAATAAGGAAATCTTTTCTGCTATGTTGAAAGCATTGATGGACTTGTATCATAACAACAGTCACCAAAGGAAATTGACATTGAAGGACAAACTTCGAAAAATCAAAATGGAGAAAGGTGAGACTATTCCAAAATACTTGACCAAGTTGACTCAGCGTCGTGATGAACTTGGAAGTATTGGAATCATGGTTGTCGAGGATGATATGGTGAGTCTTTCTCTTCTAGGACTGCCAAAGAGTTGGCATAGTTATGAAGACTCTTTCAATGGTGGGGAGAAGCTGCAAAATTGGAAACGACTATGGTCAGATTAGATGCAGGAAGATATCAGAAGGAACACGAGGGATGGCTCTTCATCAAAGACTGATGATGAAGAGAACTGTACCTTAGTGATTAAGGCAAAGAAGGGGAAAGGGAACGCTTCGCATTCCAAATCAGATTCTTATCCTGGAAGTAAGAAGAAAGATATGATGAAAGTTAAGTGCTTTCATTGTAACGATCTTGTCCATTTTTCTACAAATTTTCCACTCAAGAAGTCCAAGAAGAAGTCCTCAGGAGTAGCGATGGGTGAGGCTTTGGCCTCTCAATTTGAATTAGACTTTTCCCTAATTTCATGCATGTTGTCATTAATGATGGTAAGTGTATGGTACTTAAAAAGTGGAGCTTCATTCCACATGACTGGTGACAACGATTTATTCGGTGACCTAGAGGAGAAATATCTCTAGATGCATATCGAGATGGGTGATGACCGAAGTATAGTGCTACTAGATTGGACATGGTTACTTTTTAGAGGGAGCATGGGTCTCCATTCACCTTGAATAATGTTATGTATGTGCTCAGGCTAAAGAACAACTTGGTATCTATTTCCATTCTTGAGGATATAAGTTATGATGTGATCTTCTCGAAAGGAAAGGTGTTCCTTTGACACATAGCCACGGGTCAAGTAAAGAAGATAGGGATTTGGGTAAAGAATCTCTATAAGATGGAGGTAGAGGAGTGTGCTTCTTTGTGAACAAAATACAAAAGGGTGCAGAGCCAAGACATCGGTGCATTGTGGCACAAGAAATTGGGCCACTTGCATCATGGAGCTTTGAAAATATTGCAGCAAATCTCTACCAATCTTCCCAAAGGTACGCTTGAGCAAGTTGATACATGCAAGGGTTGTACTTTGGGAAAATACACCGAGTCTTCCTTTGGAGACAGAGAAATTTGAGCAGAGTCTATTCTTGAGAGATTTTATTTGGATGTGTGTGGACCATTCTCAAAAGCATCCACAACCAAACATAGGTATTATCTTATATTTGTTGATGACTTTTCTCGAAAATGCTAGATATTTTTCATGCAGAAAAATGATCAAAACCTCACAAAGTTTTGTGAGTTTAAAGCATTAGTGGAGAAAGAGTCAAGCAAGAAGATTAAATCTCTACAGAGTAATAATGGTGGTGAGTATGTCTCAAACGAGTTTAAGAAATTTTGTGCACCAAAAGGGATTAAATAGGAGTTGATTTCACCCCATAACTCTCAGCAAAATGGGGTGGCCAGAGGAAGAACATAAGCATTTTATGGGTAGCATGGGTGATGTTTCATGATGAGGGACTACCACTACACTTGTCGGTTGAGCCATACAACATAGTAGTCTATTTTCATAATAGAATCCCACATAGGATACTTGGGATGAAGACACCAGATGAAGCTTATTCAGGTAAGAGACAAGATGTTGGTCACTTCAATATTTTTGGGTCATCGATATATTTCTATGTGACCAAAGATGCACAGAATAGGCTTGAGCTAACAATAGAGTTGGGGATATTTGTGGGGCACACTGATACACCTCACAACTATCGAGTGTACCTTCTGACCAATAGGATGATAGTGGTTCACAAGGATGTAAAATTCGATGAGGAGAAGTCCATGCAAGTTTCCCTTGAGAGGGAGCTTGAGATACATGCATTGAGGAACTTTTAGCTCCTGTTATCTAAAAATCAGACCCTCATAGGCTACTATGATCAGGTAGACTTCAAGTAACTAGTTCAAACCAACTTTAGGCTGAGGCTTAGCCTCCCCAACCTGAGAGGGCTCTCTCAAAGGATTAATGATTTTTTGATTATAAGTAAGATGGCTAACTCTTGTGAAACAAATGTAAAATGTAAGTGGTTGAGACACAATTAGAAAGTATCCATTCGGCTTATGGAGTTAGATATGCTTTAGTATTGACAGTAGAGTTAGCTTTGCATAGAAGTCAGGACATTCAGAATCCAACATATGTAGAACATATCAAACACATAGGGGACCAACACAATTTACAAATGCATGTAGGAAATTAGAGCACTTTTAAGTGATTTCTAAGTGATCACACATTCATAACACTGTAAATAAAAGGAAGAAGAAAACACAAGACATTCAGAACATCGAATTCCTTATGATTCCTGAGAAGCAAGGCCAATACTGTATTACTAGAAAACAGAGTCTGTACATAAAGCCAAATACAAGAGCTTTTCTCAATAATTTTCCAACCCCTGGTGCATTGCTCTCTCTCCTATATATAGAATTCTTAACATAGTTGAGATTCCTCCTCCAACCTGAGGGGAACTCGAATTCTGCTTGCTATGACACCTATTCAAACTTTAACTAATTATTAAATGCAACAAATTGCTAACTAGACATTTTAGAAACCTAAGACAATTAGGAGTCTAACTCCACATCATGTTGATAATAGCATTAATTACAAACAAATATCGCTCTTTGACAAGTGGTCTCCTTCAATTTAGTTGTGGTGGATGTTTGAAGCTCCTTACTGGTCCTTAATGTCTTATCCTTTTACTGCTGCTGAGAAGTAGGAACAACACTATATAATTTTTGCGGGGTAATCGCCTTCCCTCTATCTTCTTTATGCAGCTATGATGATGTTTCTAACGAAGCCACAGGTCTGTCATGAGTTTTTATGATCTCCTATGTTTCACCTGCTTCTGGCAGTATCTCCTGCATCTGTTTGAAATTTCTCATCATGGGTCTTCTTGGCTTAAAGACAAATTGAGCAACCTGATCATCAAACTTGAGCTTTTTCGAGGCTATGATTCTCTTAGTCTTGTCTTTACCTGATTCTATCAAATCTGCTTGAACCAGGGGAGATTCTTCAATATCAATGGCTTGCAGTAAGTCATTCAAGTTTCCCTTTGAGACGGGGCTTTCCTCAGCAACTACCTTCTTGCCTTTTTCCTTTTTCCTTAGCTAATTGACTCCTGGTCATTCTTCTCTAGACTACTTCTCATGTATATGATTCACATCTACCTTCTTTGATCTCAATTTTCTCTTTCAGGGACTACTGGGGTGTGTCTTGGATAACCATTGATCTGGCGGGCTCCCTTACTTGTTTCCTAGCTTTCAATTTTGTGAATCTCTTGAATCTTATTTCTGTATGATGACCAGTTGTTGGTGGAGAATTTTTCACAGCTTGGGGGCTGAGACCAGTTTCATTTTTAAAACCAGAAATAAACATGAATGTGGGCCAGTCCCTACCTACTCTCTGGAGTTCATGCAGAACGATCAACTTAACTAAGCCGTGGTGAAACAATGAGGTCTCACAGGCTTCTTTCCTTAGCTGCACCTTGTCACACATTTTGCTTAGGCTACGAAATAAGTAGAAAGGTAAATCAAGAGATATCTTTCCTGTGAAATGAAACAAAAGCTTGAAATGATATGAATACACCTTATTATATCTCCCTTCACAGGTAAGGTACCTCTGTATGGAGGTAATCAAATTGGCATATGAGTCCTTGACATAATTTCTAGGCACAAACTTGTTTAAATCTGAGTCAATGAACTCCGACTTCAGAAATTCTTTACAGGGGGTCATATCAAATTTGAAATTTTTAAACCAACTTTCTTGTCCTCTTGGAATCTCAGTAACTGTGGATATTACCTCTGGTGAGATTTGCAATTCAAGCATCCCAACCTTTGAATTAAGTCCTGTGAAATTCAAGGCAAATTCCTTGGTGATTTGTGCATGACCTCCCTGGAGCTTCTCGCAAAAATTTCAACATCCAACCTGCTTGAATGCATGCTAAACTTCTGTGTTCTTCAATATAATGTCTAAACCTTCAGGTTCGTTCCTCAAACATCTACCTTACCTGTGCTCTTTTCTTTCTGTAGATCCTTCCATGAGACTTCAGCATAATGAAAACTTGATAGACTAGCACTATCTCAACCTTTGATCGCTGCCTCGCTTGAATACTGCCTCGCTTGACATTCAAGGAATTCAAAATTTAACATTTGCTAATTTGTTCCTCATACAATGAATACAATCATAATTATGACTGTGAATACCTAACTCTTCTTGAAACTTGCAATCCGAGCGTACCAAGGTACCTAAGACTCTAATGATGAAGATAAGTGGTTGTACATGATAGGCGAAGTGTATAGGCTGACAGTGGATGATGCAACCATAACTAAACTTGACATATATGAAAGCTAAGAAATATTTGCTACGGATTTCACGAATCTCCGATTTCGTAGTGCAGCCAGTGTAAAATCTGGGTTATGTGCTATGAAAACACCTAAACTGTGTTGCGCTATGAAAACACCTAAAGCATTTCATAACACATAAGAACCTTTATAACAAGCTTGATATAGAGAATCTATGTAAGTTATGGGACCAATGGTGAATGAGAACAGACTATTGACTTTTATTTAACCATCCTACCAAGACTCCTAAGACAATAAGACTTAGATACTAAAGTAAACATGGAAAGACTAAACTCGGACTAAAACCTAACCCTCGCAATCAAATTGATGTGAATAATTTAGAAATTGCTTCTTAAGTGATAATAGCTCCTAAGGTTGAGGAGCCTCAAATTGAGTGGAGCAGCCACATGCATAGGATCTAGGAGTGGAGACATTCACTCAGGTAGAATATTCCAGAGATAGGAGAAAACGCACCAGAAAAGTGGACAGATTATTGCCAAATGCTAGAGAGAATATGGGATCACCCACATCACAGCATAGACAGAGGAGGTCAATTGAGAGGTACACTGGATACATGGATCTTATGGGAAAATGTGTTGTGGTAGAGCCATCTTCCTTTGAGGAAGTAGTGCAATAGCCAATTTGGGTTGATGCTATGGTGGAGGAGTATGACTCCATAGTTCGTAAGGTGTTTGGGATGTGATCCAGAGAGCGAAGGATAAGTACGTAGTGAGCTCCCATTGGATTTACAAGGTAAAGCAAGCTGCAGATGGTAATGTGGAGAATCATAAGGCTAGATTTGTGGCCCATGGCTTTTCACAAGTAGAGGGGATTGACTATGATGAGACCATTTCTCTTGTTGCAAGGTACTTGTTAGCACTCAAATCTACCTTAGGCTGAAATAAGGTAAAATTCAAGGCTACATCAAACCACGCTCAGCCTCGTAGCTAGCCCTACGAGGACAGGAGAGGGCTCTCTCTGGGTCAATCTCGACAAAGGTAATCAATGAGGCTCGAGATGACTAAATTGGTAATTAATTTTAGGCTAGGTATGAAGTACAAGGAGTTTGAAATTGATTTTTTGGAGTTTTGTTGAATCTAAGGGAAAGGCAATTTTGGGTGCGGGGATGAGACACAGTTTTTGCAGAGGTCTACTTGGGGCAAGGTAGGCGATTGTCTTGATGCTTTTAAAGAGACTGAATGGCTAGAATTTACTAGTGAGAAGTTAAGGAGAGCAAGAACCTTTCAAGGATTCTCCATAAACAGATGAAAACATGGAAAATCAAGCAAACTTAAAGGCAGAGCACAACAGATTATGGATTCTACCTTAACACTTCATTTGTTCAATTGCAGAAGATGAGAGAAGGAAAATGATACACATAAAAAACTTACAAGTACTGAAAGAAGCACACCATCAACACATAAAGCCACATGGATCCCAAACAGTGCTGCAAAACCCTCGTCTTTCCTTTGCCAAAAATGCAGAAGTGAATGTACAATAGAATGTCTTGCTTTTCCCCAAAAGTCCAACCCTGAAAATGACTTAGAAAATACATAATATAGGCAAGCCAACCCATTCCCTTGCCTCTAGGGGTCGAGCTCATCATCCTAGGAGCTCTTTCAACCAACTCTAAACAAAGCACTACAATCTAGGCAGTCAAAACAACTTGCCTCTATAAGGTAGGAAACCAATTCATTCATTAAATTTTCACTCTTTGGTGAATGAATCTTCTAGAACAAGTAACTAAGTGTCAAAATTACATCATGTTTAATCAATTACATCAATTGGAGTAAAAAATTACATCACAAATCAAAACTAGTCAAACTCGCTGAATTCCTAAGTTGAAAGATGAAAAATTGGTCAAAAATCCCTATGTGCCGCGCACCTGAGCTCTATGCATTGTGCACATTTCAACCTGCTTTTGGGGCACTTCCCGACATCCAAATCAAGCTCACAATATCTGGTTGGAAAGCCTTGGATGTATGCTATCCAGCCCAAGTGGAATTTCTCAATTTGGAGCTCATTTGCCCCCTCCAAATGTCATTCTCCCGGAAGTACTTCCTGTTGGTGCAAAAGGTGGCAGAAAGGTGATTTTCATGGTGTTTTTGGCCCTTTTGATCATCCAGAACTTGATGAAATGCTTTGGCAATAGCTGAGCATGCATAACTTACCATGACAAACCCAAAAATATAAAGTTTTTCTCTAGCAAGTGTCCCAATCATAAGCGCGCGCGTCGACGGGCTACGCGTTGAGCCAAAAAACCTGTTTTTAGGACAAAATTTTTCAAAATGACAAAAATTTCTCCGAATTTGCTCAAATTCGGAGTGAAGACCCTCCATAATGTATTGTACCCTGCCAATGAAGCCTCGGCAAAAATTTGGAGTGGATCACGCTTTTTTCTCCATTTTAGCGCTTTTCTCAATTGCCTCTTTAGAATCTTCATTTTTGCTTTGCAGACATGCATACGAGCCCAATAATGAGTTTTCATATGCTGAAGCATGTCTTTGTCTCTGTTTGCCTTTGCCAACAATTTCTCCAGATGAGTGTTCACATGGATGAGCATAGACTCTCGATCAATCGGTGTCATATCACCGGGTCTCTTTCGGGCCAATTCTCGATCCTCACGGATTTGCCGCAACTCATAAAGTGTATGTTCATCCTCTAGCTGTTTGTTACGCTGCTCCAGGTAGTTTATCACCCAGTTAGCCATCTGCAATTTCTTTCCCAGCGAGTCATTTTTAGCCTTTTACTCCCGGATGATCTCCTTTAGCTCCGAACTAGGAGAGCTCTCATCAACATCAACGATAGTGAAATCCGTGTCCCGGCCTCCTGAAGGACCCTCATCATGCATGGGCCTCTTGCCCCTATCTTGGATCTGTACCTGTGCTGAAGAAGAAGGCGAGACCCCTTCCACATGATGTGGAGATAATAGTCGCTCTGCTGATGGAGTCAACGAGACCCCTTCCACCCCAGGTGGAGATAGTACTCGTCGTGTAGATACAAATAAGGCCCTGTGGCCTCACTGGTATGTTACATACGAAGGAGCACTTATATGCTCGGTCCCAGGAATGTCAGGCTGGTGTGAAGGCTCTCCCTCATCATGAACTATCTCGGGAAGCGGCTGTGGTGCTGTTAAGAAGTCACGGGAGATGAAATCCTCCCAAGTAATGCCCTGCTGTGTCAACTGATGTATCACTATGATCTTGATCAGCGCGTAATGATGTATACTTCTATGCTGCTGTGCTAGTGTCTTCCTTTGTACTAAAGCCACCATCCTCTCTACGTTGCGACACATGAAATACGGAATGTTCATCATATGTACCCTTGTGAAGTGCATCAACAAACGGACATGGTACGCATAGAGACGTGAGAATCTGCCCTCGCAACTGAAATACCGAATGATGAGTTTCATTAGTGGTGCAAACTCATCCCTCAGGAATCTGAAAGGAAAAACTGTGCTCAGGTGTCTCATATACCTAGGTTTGATGTATGGCTCACAGTAGAATTTGTTTAATTGCTGGCGTTTGCTCCATTCCTCTCCTACATTTGGTATCCCGGTGGCCTGAGCAATAGTCTCTGGTGACAAAGTGAAATTTACTCCGGCGAGGTTTACATGGCCATCATGTAAATGTAGAACGAATAAACGAACTAGTTCAGGATGATGCTGGGTTTGTGAGATCATCTCACAGTATTGGAAACATGATCGACGCTGAAAACAATCCATTGCAAGTGGGCAAGCCTGCAATTGAGCCAAAGAAGTAGGCCCCTCCCTGACATGCTGACCACCTGTGCCACTTTTGTGAAACCTCCGTGGCACATTAACCTCAGCTGTAGAATCACTATCATACTCCTGCTCATAGACTGAATCCGTCTCTGACATGACTTTGAAAACAAGATATCTAGAATATGTATGCTGATATGTAAAACTGTGTGTGCAATTGAATGCAAACTACTCTTTGCTCTAACAATGTTGTGACCAAGGGAAAACAAATGCACAAAGGAATATTAGGAAAGGGAAAACATTAGGGAACTAGGGACTTTGGAAATAAAATGTAATTAGGGAAGGAAGGGGAAATGTAAATATAGGATAAGGGTTTTAGGGTTTTGGGATATTAGGTAGGATTAAGGCGTTTTTTATAGAGGTGGGGGATTAGGATTTCAAGGATTGTAGTGTAGGATTAATGAGGGAATTAATGGGGAAGTATGATGGGTGAATTTGGGAATGAGGAATAAAGGGAAATGGGGAAAATACAACCTTGGTTACACACTGTTTTCAAACCCTACATCACTTTTTATATTGACAAAAGGAGGGCTTTCAAACTTGGATCTCCACGGCAAACATTCACGAACCCATCACATTCACCATTAAAAACCAAGCAAAGGCAATGGAGGCAAGCCTACCTAACAATTTTATGTGAAGAGGAGGCGATTTGATGAGCTTTCGAACTAGTTTCGGGCTCCAAACTGTAAGCGTCACGCGCCTTTCCCAGTGCGCCGCGCGCTCCTTATACGTCGCGCACTTGTAAATTAACACTGGCGATTTGAGCCCAGTGCGCCGCGCGCAGCCAATGCGTCGCGCACCTAACCCAGTGCGTCGCGCGCCTGAAAGTTGCACCGATCTCCACTCAAACTCACAAATTCACCTTTGAATGATTTTCTCCACTCTTGGCATGTACAATGATTTGAAAATTCATTGAAATATCTTTATAAAGACTCCAATTTGATTTTTGCTTGGTCCATAACCCACTTTGTAATGTTTTGTCTTTGATACTTTTTCAGGATTAATAGACTTCTGACTTTTTGGTTTCCTCCTTAAATTTGGTTGAAATAATGATTTTCTTTGACAATTTTTTGTAGGGAAAGTTGTGATATAATCTGGCAAAGGAGACCAAGGCTGCACCTAGACAATTCAAGAACTGAAATTTTTGAAAATTTATTACACAAATGAAATTTCGACTTATCTTCAAAACAGAGTTTTGAAGAGAAGTCCTAATCTATCTGTATAATGATAAAAATCTTTGAGATAACCACCTATCGAGGACCTCCCTCTGGCCTGCTGGCTTTATTAGACTTCGCAAAACCAAATTGACTTAACCCTAGACCTAATGACCGAGAACACTTGTCATGACCTAGAAATTAAAACAGGGCTGCAAATGACCTTTCAAGACTTGATTTTTATGAACAGACCTGAACCAGTAGTGCCAAGCACGAGGGGAATGAGTGACACAAACTATTCCATCAGATTTATGGCATGCCTAACGAAATGCAACTGATCAAAACTGATGGGACACCTAAACATTAAATGCAAAAAAGAGTTTTGATCTCTGAGGGAGGGATAACTAGACCGACTCTAACAGTACTCATCGATTAGATCTATATTGGCACTATCAACACAAATGGGTTGGAAGATAAATCATATGGATGTGAAGACATCCTTCCTTAATGGCACGATTGAGGAAGAGGTGTACATAGAGCATCATCTTGAAGGTTTTGAAACCTTCGATCATGAGTCACATGTGTGCCAGCTCAAGAGAGTGTTGTATGGGCTGAAGAAGGAACCTCATGCTTGGTACACTAGGATAGACAACTACTTCATCGGGTTGGGCTACACAAAGAGTGAAATAGATGCGAACCTGTACCATATAGTGGTCGAAGGTAAATTGTTGATCATTGTATTTTATATTGATTATCTCATACTGACAAGTGATGATTAGCTAATCAAATCTTGTAAGGAGGACCTTGAAAGAGAGTTTGAGATGAAGTACTTGGGGCTCATGCATTAATTTCTGGGCATGGAAGTATGGTAGGGTGATGGGGAATTTTTTGAGTCTTAAGGCAAGTATGCCAATGAGATACTCAATAGGTTTCACATGTAGAGTTACAAGTCTATGGAAACTCATCTAGCTGGTAACTGGAGGAAGGAAGATGCTACTTCAGGGGAAGTAGTGGAAGCTACTATTTATAGATAGCTTGTGGGTTCACTCATGTACTTAGTGAACACACGACTAGATATGTTCTATGGAGTTAACCAACTTAGTCAAGTGATGGTTAGGCCTACCAAGTTGTATTGGAAGGCGGCAATGCGTGTGTTGAGATACAACAGGGGCACTTCCCAGTATGGATTATGGTACATATGGAAAAAGGGAATGAAGCTTCAAGTTTTCACCAATGCAAATTGGGAAGGGAGTCCATCTGAATGGAAGAGCACATTAGGAAGGATCTTCAGTATTAGGTCAGCGACAATTTCTTAGTACAGCAGGAAATAGAGATTGGTTGCACTCAGTTCGACAAAAGCAGAGTACATGGTTATGAGTCAGACAACATGTGAGGCCATTTGGATGAGGAAGATCCTAATTGGTTTGTTTGGTCAGGAGATGGATCGAACTGTCATTTACTGTGATAATCGGAGTTGTATCAAACTCTCTGAAAATCCAGTTTTTCATGAGCAGTCCAAGCATATTGATATCCAATATCATCATCTTAGAGATTGTGTATTTAGATGGATTATGTTGTTAAAGTACATTCCCATGGAGGAGCAAGATGATTACATTTTGACAAAGGGATTCTCAAGATGTAAATTTGAGTTTCACAGAGATAGGATCGTGATAGCTAATAATCCCTTTCTTGATGAGAGAGAGTGTTGGGAAATGGCAAGAACAAAATCCAATTTAAATTTGTCCTTGAATTTAAATTGTGAATTAAAATCGAATATATTCTCATATCAACATGTAAATAGTTAATTAAGTTTAGTTAACTTAATTAGCTTAGGAAATTCAAGTTGGAAGTCTTTCTGAAATCATGTATATGTTCTCCCTAAGTTTTAGGGGTGTAGGATGAGTTTAATTGTGAGTTGTAATTAGATAACTCAGTTTACTGAGTTATTTTCAATTAAATTAGTTCCAAACTGATTGTGGAACTAATAGAGAGTTAACATTTAGTTGGTGCACTAGTGCATCCACAAGTGTCAACCTAGTTAACTGAAGATTCCCTCATCAGAAACTCATGCATGTCAATTCTGAGAAAGACCTAGTTGAGACTAGAGTGGAGGGATAGTGTACTATCAGTTGTATGATTTACTAAAATGTATAGATCATACATGCAATCAAGAAGTCAACCTAGATTGGATTGCGTAGTTTTGGATGCACTGGATTCCCATTAATATGAGCTATTCAGCAATAGGAATTGCACAAGGAAATAGGGGCTTGGAGGGTAGCATAAGAGGATAGAGATTGGCTTGAGCTTGCTTGTAAGCTGGGAGATTGATTATACTTCTGTAGGGATTGTTCTTGTGAGAACAATTATTCTATTATCATCTTGGATTTCTTATTTAATGCAATACAAATAGTATGGGTTTTAAGTAGTGGCTTTCCCTAGAAAGATCTTGTGTTATGTGCCATTGATTTATATTATTCTTGTTCATATTGTTTTCATCGATCTATTAGCTTCCACTGGTTGAAAGTAGAAGTAGATTCTTATCTTGTGCTTTAGTAAATTTCATGAGTTTTTGAATCTACAGGATTTTCTACAGCTTGTAAGTCAATCTGATTCAAATCTAGTAACCAAAATGTGACCCAACACACTTCAAAATTGTTGTTCTATCCCTACTTTTGTTGTTGTCACCAAAGTGAATGGTTAGGGCACCAAACAGTGCTATCTCAACCCATAACCAGTCATCAAAACAACCCTCAAAAATTTTGGTCTACCCTTTCTTGAATCCTCTACCCCCACATTGTTGATTACTACTAAATCCAACCCCAAAACAGTGCCACGAAATTTATTTTCTATGGGGTCAAACCTTGTGGCCTACCACAATGTTATAGTAGCAGCGACACCCTCCAAATATTTTTCCTGCATCCAAATTTCGGAGCCTTCCCTGGTTTTCACCTTGATGGTTGAAAACACTCGAGCTCATCCCATGAGCTCTTGTTGATTTTTCACACCGTCTTCGCTTGATCGATCACTAGTCATCTTTTGAAATGTTGATCACTATGTCATTATTGTGGGTTTGTTCTAGCATTTTGAAGGTTTGTTTTTGTGTGTATCAGTTGTTTTCACTTTGTCGACATTGATCACACTCACACACTAAGTTGTAAACATTGTCGCACAAGTGTCGTCACAGCTATTCAAAGACATGTTTCAACTGTTGCACTTGTTTCCCTCAACCTTTAAGTCAGTCCCACTTAGTACATGTTGTATTTTTCGTTTGAGGTGTCTTGTCATTGAGTCGTGCTAATTTTGTGATCGCATTGTCGTATCTATACGAGTACACTTTCCTTGACACTTAACCAATCTTCCTGAAAATTTGTCAACTGGACAACCCTCTGTCAACCAGACCCCATCTGAATGAGCTTGCATTGATGCCCAGAACTATGTAGAGCTTGAGGTTTTCCTCTAGGCAACCTACTCTGCACAATTCTAGAAACGAGCCAGTTTACTCACCCCCAGAACTGCGTAGAAGTTGTCTCAAAAGTCGATCCACTTTGCGCTTCCTGCAAGACCTCCCATCAAGCCTCTCGCTGGTCAACCACAGAAAGAGCTTGAGCTCTAACCTTGGGTAGTAATAAGCTCCAAAATTGGGCAAATTTGTCTTGCCTTTCCCATCCTTCCTACTCTACAACCAAACCAGGAATTGCACAGAGTTGTCCTGTCTTGCCCTCCTTCCTGCTTTTGAAGTAGCCCACAAATTGTGTAGAGATATCTTGTCCTGCCATCCCTTCTTCCCTACTCTACAACTAGTTCAGGAATTGTGCATAGCCATCCTATCTAGCCATTCTTCCCCACTCTGAAACCATCTCATAAAGTGCGTATAACTTTTTGGGCATGGAATATCTCTCAGAATTGCGTAATTTTAACTAGCAGCTCCTGCAACCCAACTTTGTGCTCCTCCCGAAAACTACGCAGATTTTTCTACCAGTGCCTCTTGCTGCCTGCACTATCCTCCTTGAACAAATTGCACAGATCGCAGTTGGATGACCTAACTAGTGCTCCTTTGAAAATTTGTGTAATTTGGCCCAGCAGCTCCTCGACACCTTGCCTCGCCTTCCTACCGAAAATTGTGCAATTCTACCTCCCAGCTAGCTTTTTCCCTGTAGATATCATTGTTTTCTCGGATTGCAAAAATATGTCTCGTAGTGACATCTGCGTAGTTTTTCTTGATAGTGCTCTGGAGCCCCACATTCCAACCTATGTTGTGCTCCCACAACCTTAGAGCCCTGTCCCCCTCCCAATCACTTCCACCGAAATGGAAAACAACACATAATGGTAGACTAGGAGATTTTTCAGATTTCATGTCGTCTCGTCATTAGTGATTGTAGGAACAGGTACACTGATGAAACATGGCGCAATGATGAACAAGATGGAAAATAGGCACATGCTAGAAAACTTTCTCGTGGTTGAACAAACACAGGAACCAAAGCGAGCAAGTGAGCAAAACGGACACATTCACATGCACCGTCAAGAAAGGACCAACGCCATCGAAGGGCCCACATACTTTGCCATGCAAAGGTGAAGATATGTTACATCGAGAGAATATCATCACTCAGCAGCACAATAGCTTGACATGAACACCACAGTCAACCAGTACATGTCATCTATGTCATGTCAACTTGTGTCACGAGTTGTCTTGGCCACATCACTACTATGGGCCATACTTGTTGTAATCAATGTAATGTAAAGTGGAAGTCCAAGAGACCCACATATGAAGTCAATGAGTGATGTAAAGTTGAAAAGTCATAGGAAGTCAAATATTCATGAGGGAAGTCGAAGAGTCACAAGGGAAAATTATACCCCCTTGGCTATAATACCCCCTCATTGTATGAGCAAAGGACTTTTCACCTTGGCTCCTCCCACATAGCCTTGAGAGTCTGTAGACTATTCTTTAAGGAGTGAGGAGTGGCTCCAATGTCCCAATACTGGGACTAGTGATGTATGGTGTACATATGTGTCTTGGATCTTTTGCTTAATTCACAAGCATGTCTCACGCCAGCATGTTTTCACAAATATTTTGTACCTCTTTGTAAGACTATTCTTTAAACATTTTTAATGCATGTTTCCTTAACCTCTATTAATATAGTTAAACTACTTCGCTTATTTTAGTACTCATATTGTTGAATATGTGTTGTATTATCTATCACTATTGTCCAGTCCGTGTCGACTACTCCGTCAGACATTAGACAGACCATCTTTGTGTATTTCTTGGTGTTAAATATCGTCACCCTTGTGTGGACTATTCCACTGGATGGTGTACGTGGTTTCCCTTGATCTTTGGTTTTCACTACTACCACAACCAACGTTGACTATTCTGCTGGATGTTAGACAAACCCTTCTTTTTTGTTCATGTGTGTTTCTTCCTAGGTTGGGACTATTCCCACTCGTTAATAGACTCACTTTTACCTCCCCCCTTTTGACACTAAGAGAACCCAGACACAGAGTTACATTACGCACTCACCAGGAAAATTCACCTCGCTTTCTTGAAGCTACAAGCATAACACTCTCATGTGCTAAATAACAAGAGCTAAGGAAAATCTCTAAGAGAATGGAAATCAGACCATCATACCATATGGGAATCCTACACCAAACGGTGTGAGGTCTAGTTCAGATTTCATACCAGGGAGATCCCCTGAATGCTAGCGGGTCTACTACCATCAATATTTATCATTCTAGAAGGAGGGATGGTAGTTGTTTATGGTTGAATGTCCTCTCAACCCCACTTATCTATCATCTGGGCAAGACAGTAACATGAACTCCCTGTCTCCCATGCACAACTTTAATGTTGGATACTCCTCACCTCCCAGACCCGAACAAGAAATCTCATATCATCACCTTCTCTCAGTCCATCCCATCACCCATCAATTTTCCAAAGTTGTTAGACTAATCCTAGGAGTTCATAACCTTCCCTCTTCACAGAGGAAGAAAAATACTACACCCATAAGAGTGGTAGTCTCGTCTATTTAAGAAGTAATCCTTTCCACTCTTGAAGAGATGGTTGTAGTTCTTGAGAACGAAGAGGAACTTCCTATTTTCTTATAAGGAGAAGAAGTTAACAACACACTCTTGGACTCAAGTTATGATAGAAGTAGCATAGCGGAATGTAGTAGAGGAAGCGGAGGCGGAGACAAATCAACAGATTCAGAGGTTGAATCATTTAATTTAGAAGAAGAGGAGGAGTATGAAGAAGAACAAAAAATGGTTGATCAAAATTTGGAATGGATGACACAGATCCCATTGGCACTCCATGGTGCCTTGCACAAGATGCCAAGGCATGTAGAGAAGTTGTTAACGAAATATTACCCCAATAAAGCAGTGAAGGCAGAAGACCATCTAGACACATTATACCTACATCTGCAGACACTCGAGGTATGTTATCATGATGTTGCATGTAAAATGATTCCATTTCCCTTGGATGGCAGAGCAGTTGTATGGTACCATAGCCTTCCTATCAACTCCATTTAGAACTGGGGGATGTTCAAAATAATTTTCCTTGAAAACATTTTTGATGAAAAAACCCCTGCCATGTTGTTGAAAGAGTTGGGTAGTCTTAAGATGGAGCCGAAAGAGAAAGTGAAAGACTTCAACCAGAGGTTTAACCATACCCTAAACAAGTTCACTGCAGATACTAAATATTATGACTCCATCATAGTAGACTACTACACATCCACACTACCGACCAGCATTGTGTAGTTCATCAAGCGAACTGTGAAACCAACACTATCTGAAAATTTCCAAGAAGAAGTTGATGTGGAGAAGGACCTACATGCAATTGGACTCATTGTAGATGATGAATCTATTAGTGTCAGTCTTTCTAGCCTTCCTCCAGTGATCAAATATGCTCTTACAAAGTGGTCTCAGAGTGTCAAGGTCAAATTTTGTCATTTCAGCGAGTCTTCAAGCAAAATTTGGTCACTAGGCATTAGGTCTAGGGTTTGCTTTCACTCCTTTCAAAATTGCCCAAATGTCAGTCTTTTTCACTACTCAGCTGATTCTATCATCATTCATAGGGTTTTCATCATCATGTTAGGCTCCATTGGGTCATTTCACACTTTGTTCATGCTTCAATTGTGCCTAGGCAAGGTTCATTTCCCTCTCCTAGGGTTTTGAAGGCAATTTCTCTTGAATGGTCAAATAATTAGTAAAAATTATATCCAGATATTCATACACCTTCCCCTATCCTTCATGTACCTTATCAAACACTTCCCATCACTGAGATCCCCCAAATTCTTCATTTTCACTCAAACCCTAGTTTCTTGTCACAACTTGGCAATTTTCTAGGCTAGGCCTGTGTTTTGCCCTTTTGGACCCCTTCCCCTCACTCAATCTCTAAGATTCCACTTTCCACTACTTCCTAATATCCCTCCGTACTTCCCAAAATTTCCCCAAGAATTTAGAAGCCCCGTATCCCCTTCATTTGGCTTCATTTCGACAAAATTCCTTGTTTCACACATCAGTATAAGTTTTACTTAAAAGATGTTTCAAAGCCATAAAAGATGAATTTTGGAAAACTGAGAGAGGTTTTTATTCACAAAAGGCCAAGGAAGAAAAACCTCCTTCACGTTTTACACAGGTGTCAAGGTTTTAGAGAAATGTCAACAATACAATCGCCTCGGGAGAATTGATGCACCTCTAAAGTGACCTTGGGAAAATAAAGTTTTCTCCTAGCGTGGTTGGCCAAATAACTTTCTTGATGAGTCAAAGGATAACTAGACAAAAAGATATTTCCAATGAGCTATCATGAGCTCAATTTGGAGTTGAGGAAGGCATCCAAAAGTTGACTGCAACAACACTCTGCCTTGAGGTAGCCTCATTTGGCACATTTTGACCGGTCTTGGGAGATTTGATTTTCGACAAGTCAAATGAACTCCAAATTGAAAAATTCTAGTCGAGTTGGAAACTAGACTCAAAGAACTTTCCAACGAGCTATCCTACACCTGATTTTGACACCAGGAAGGCCTCCAAAAGTCTCCTACAAAAAGGCACTATGCACAGGCTCTATGCACCACGCGCCTCAAGCCCAGTGCACCGCGCGCTCCTGATGCGCTGCGCGCCTCGCACGACCCATAGGATTGGGAGTTCCAAATCAAAAATGGCTTGCAGTTTTGGATTTTTCATGAGAAATCATGAATTTTGGTACTTGGACAAGAAATTTGGGCAAGTTTTGGGTCCCCAAAAGGTCAAAAAACATGCAAAAAATGACCTCACTGCCCCTTTTTGGACACACAGGAAGCAGTCTTGGGCGAATGCACTTTTGGAGGGGCAAATGCACACCAAATTGGAAAATTCCACTTGGGTTGGAAAGTAGACATCTGGAGCTTTCCAACGAGATATCCTAAGCTCAATTTGGATGCTATGACGTGCCCCAAAATCAGGCTGAAAGGTGCGCTACGTGTAGAGCTTCGGCGCGCGGCGCATAGAGATTTTTGGACAAATTTTCACCTTCCAGCTCAGAAATTCGGCCAGTTGAACCATTTTTTCTTGTGGATGAAATTTTTGAGTTATCTTGATGTAAATTTATGTTTGGCATGTAACTTGGACTCACTTTTACCTATTCTAGATGATTCATTCACAAAATAACAAAAATTTAATGTAATGAATCAGTTTCCCTTCTTTTAGAGGTAGGTTGTTTGGATGCCTAGTTTTCAGCTCTATGTTTAGAATTAGTTCAAACTGCTCCTAGAAGGAGGAATTCGACCCCTAAAGGCATGGAAAGGGGTTAGGATGGTCTATATGATGTAATTTCTCAATCATTTTCAGAGGTTGGAGAGGTTGGACTCTTGGGAAAAGCTTGACACTCTATTGTACATATTTTATATGCATTTTTGGCAAAGGAAAGACCAGCGTTTTGCAGCACTATTTGGGATTCATGTGGCTTTATGTGTTGATGGTGTGCTTCTTTTAGTATCTATAGTTGTTATGTGTATCATTTTCCTTCTCTCATCTTCTGCAATTGAACAAATGAAGTGTTAAGTTAGAATCCATAATTTGTTATGCTCTGCCTTTAAGTTTGTTTGATTTTCCATGTTTTCAATTGTTTAAGGAGAATCCTTGAAAGCTATCTGCTCTCCTTAGCTCCTCGCCAATCTGATCTATCCATCTCTTTCACTTTAAAAGCATCAAGACAATCGCCTTCCTTGCCCCAATCGGACCTCTGCAAAAGCTGTGTCTCATCCCCGCACCCAAAATTGCCTTTCCCTTAGATTCAACAAAAACCCCAAAAAATCAATTTTGAACTCCTTATACTTCATACCTAGCCTAAAATCAATTACCAATTTAGTCATCTCGAGCCTCATTGATTACCTTTTGCCGATATTGACCCAGAGAGAGCCCTCTCCTATCCTTGTAGGGCTAGCTACGAGGCTGAGCGTGGTTTGATGTAGCCTTGAGTTTTACCTTATTTCAGCCTAAGGTAGATTTGAGCGCTAACATAGTGGCGACCATACTGGGGAAGAACTGGTTTGCTTGTTAGTGTTATTTGATTTATAGCTACAAACGGAGTCTGAAGTCATGCCAGGTAGCCTTCGAACTGCACATTGCTCTGCGAGTGCATAGTAGATAAACGCTGCTTCAGTTGATCTTCGGTGTAGCTTGTAATTGTAACACTTAACTTATAAATTTCCCCAGTATGTGTATCAAGTTCAGATCTGATGGTTTATGGTGAACAATGGTCAGACATCAGAAGGCTGAAAACATTCACCTGGCGACTCCATTCACTAAAAAATCCAAAAATCAATGCTTCATGGTGACTTCACTACAGGGAGATCAGTAGCCGTGAGATTTTCAAGATGGACCGAATCATGAGAAGATATGCTCCCATGAGCTGAGATCACATTCCAGGTTTTCCGAATAAGATGCCCAAGGTAGATTGGTCAAGGAATCTGCCTACGTTTAACAATGATGGTAAGAAAGATGTTGCTTTACATCTAGTTAGATTTCATATGCATATTCGCAAGTTGAAAGTGGATTTTCCTGAAGATTGCTTGATGAAGATATTCCTGGCCACTTTGGAAGGTGAAGCCCAATCTTGGTATGAAAGTTTGTCGTCTGCTTGTTTTTACTGCTTAAAGGATTTTCATGCCATGTTCATTGAAAGATATAAAGAATCTTATCCATCATTAAATTTAGTTCAGAACTGTTGCAAACATGCTTATAGTTTTATTGAAAGCCTTGAGGAATATTATGAAGATGATAATTTCAAGGATGATGAGATCATGGAGGCTCTGTATGAGAATCCATTTCAGCAACATGAAGAGAACCTAGAGGATACCTATCAAGATGATCAGGAAATTTTGCTGCAGAATCAAGATCAGCAGGTTGAAGATGGCCACATGGCTCAAAATGATGAAAGGGAGAATGTTATTTCAGATTCACATCTAGATTCAGATCATGATGATGAAGACAACCTTGTTCTGAATCCCATGAAGGAGAGCTCTATTGTTGAGATCATCTGGAATGAAGAAGACAAAGTGATTGACCAAAGCCTTCATGAGGAGGTAATCTGGTCATTTCATGGACAACAAGATGGGATGTTTGTTCAGGTAAGTGAGAAATCCTCTTTTGATAACTCAGTGGTAAATGATAATTTGATTGCCATGTCATATGAAGACAATTACTGTTTGAGCAAAATAAAACAAAAAGCATTATCTCCTTTGTCTGAAGATGAAATAGATCAACTCTTGAAAGGTCATGTTACCGCCCAAGCTAAAGCAGATTTGCAGTGCACACATGGTCAAGAAAGTGTTGGTGAAATCTCTTCCTCTTTTGAAAATGATGACGGCCTTGTAATCAGTTTTATAGATCAACAAACAGATAATATTTTCTTTCACAAAGATGATAACGCTGTCAATCATGAAGATTGTTTTTTGTTTAAGAATGACCTAGACCATGAAGATGAGGAGTATGAGCTTGAGAGAGACAATATGCCAGGATTTCTCATGGTCAAGGAAACTACAGCTAACACTCAGATGGCAGAAGGACATACTTCTCTGTGCATTCCTATCCCTCGGAAATCAATCGTTCTTTCAGATCAGAATGAAGGGAGTACTTGTATTTTTGCTGCTGGATCTCAAGACAAGATAGTGCTTCAGGATTATCAAGATCCCTTCAGCATCCTTTTGCAAGCACTAGAGAAGATAAATGTTGCCTGGTTCGTTATAATAAGCCTTGCTTTCAGTGGTTATTGTGAGTTGCCTACATGTACATCGTTCCGCCTGCTCGAGAAAAGTGAGAGAAGAAATTTGGTATGTAGCCATCTATTGGATTGGTTACATTGGAAATCTCATTACACATGATTGTACATATTTCTTTAGTATCTAGGTGGTTTTCATCATGATTCCAAATCTTGATGGATTGCTGCCTTTTTTCCAAAAGCTTTGTAAAGTCTTGTTTTAAGTCAGTCATGAGTCATTTGTGTTTGGTCTGTTGAGTTAGCTTTTTTTTTTCAAGTTATTTCAGTTTGCCATCGAGTCGGTTTGAGTCAAGTTTCAGTCAGTTTTCAGTCAAGTTTTCATTCAATAAATGTGTCAAAGGTTTTGTGTTATCCGTTCAAATAATGACTCCATCGCCCAATGGATGAAGGCACTGTCTGCTCTCCCAAAGATCTGTCGTTCTTGGCACCTCCAAGAGCTACCATCCCCATTGGAGCCAATGTTAGTGTCAGTCTTTCCAGCCTTCCTCCAATGATCAAATATGCTCTTACAAAGTGGTCTCAAAGTGTCAAGGTCAAATTTTGTCATTTCAGCGAGTCTTCAAGCAAAATTTGGTCACTAGGCATTAGGTCTAGGGTTTGCTTTCACTCCTTTCAAAATTGCCCAAATGTCAGTTTTTGTCGCTACTCAGTTGAGTCTATCATCATTCATAGGGTTTTCATCATCATGTCAGGTTCCATTGGGTCATTTCACACCTTGTTCATGCTTCAGTTGTGCCTAGGCAAGGTTCATTTCCCTCTCCTAGGGTTTTGAAGGCAATTTCTCTTGAATGGTCAAATCATTAGCAAAACTTATATCCAGATGTTCATAAACCTTCCCCTATCCTTCATGTACCTTATCAAACACTTCCCATCACTGAGATCCCCCAAATTCTTCATTTTCGCTCAAACCCTAGTTTCTTGCCACAACTTGGCAATTTTCTAGGCTAGGCCTGTGTTTTGCCCTTTTGCACCCCTTCCGCTCACTCAATCTCTGAGATTCCACTTTCCCCTGCTTACTAGCATCCCTCCCTACTTCCCAAAATTTCCCCAAGAATTTAGAAGCCCCTTATCCCCGTCATTTCGCTTCATTTCGACAAAATTCCTTGTTTCACACATCAGCATAAGTTTTACTTAAAAGATGTTTTAGAGCAATAAAAGATCAATTTTGGAAAACTGAGAGAGGTTTTTTTCCATAACCGGCCAAGGAAGAAAAACATCCTTCACTTTTTACACAGGTGTCATGGTTTTAGAGACATGTCAATAATACAATTTCCTCGGGAGAATTGATGCACCTCTGAAGTGACCTTGGGAAAATAAAGTTTTCTCCTAGCTTGGTTGGCCAAATAACTTTTTTGATGAGTCAAAGGATACCTAGACAAAAATATATTTCCAATGAGCTATTATGAGCTCAATTTGGAGTTGAGAAAGGCATTCAAAAGTTGACTGCAACAGCACTCTGCCTTGAGGCAACCTCATTTGGCATATTTTGACCAGTCTTGGGAGATTTGATTTTGGACAATGCAAATGAACTCCAAATTGAAAAATTCCAGTTAGTTTGGAAACTAGACTCAAAGACCTTTCCAACAAGCTATCTTGTACCTAATTTTGACAATGGGAAGGCCTCCAAAAGTCTCCTGTAAAAAGGAACTATGCACAGGCTCTATGCGTCGCGCGCCTCAAGCCCAGTGCGCCGCGCGCTCCTGATGCGCCGCGCGCCTCGCGCAACCCATAGGATTGGGAGCTCCAAATCACAAATGGCTTGTAGTTTTGGATTTTTCATGAGAAATCATGAATTTTGGTACTTGGACAAGAAATTTGGGCAAGTTTTGGGTCCCCAAAAGGTCAAAAAACATGCAAAAAATGACCTCACTGCCCCTTTTCGGACACACAGGAAGCAGTCTTGTGAGAATGCACTTTTGGAGGAGCAAATGGACACCAAATTGGAAAATTCCACTTGTGTTGGAAAGTAGACATCCAGGTATTTCCAACGAGCTATCCTGAGCTCAATTTGGATGCCGGAAAGTGCCCCAAAATTAGTCTGAAAGGCACACTACGCGTAGAGCTCAGGGGCGCGACGCATAAAGATTTTTTGGTCAAATTTTCACCTTCCAGCTCAGAAATTCGGCCAGTTGAACCAGTTTTGCTTGTGGATGAAATTTTTGAGTTATCTTAATGTAAATTTATGGTTGGCATGTAACTTGGACTCACTTTTACCTATTCTAGATGATTCATTCACAAAATAGCAAAAATTTAATGTAATGAATCAGTTTCCCTTCTTTTAGAGGCAGGTTGTTTGGATGCCTAGTTTTCAGCTCTATGTTTAGAATTAGTTCAAACTGCTCCTAAAAGGAGGAATTCGACCCCTAAAGGCATGGAAAGGGGTTAGGATGGTCTATATGATGTAATTTCTCAATCATTTTCAGAGGTTGGAGAGGTTGGACTCTTGGGAAAAGCTTGACACTCTATTGTACATAGTTTATCTGCATTTTTGGCAAAGGAAAGACTAGGGTTTTGCAGCACTGTTTGGGATTCATGTGGCTTTATGTGTTGATGGTGTGCTTCTTTTAGTATCTGTAAGTTGTTATGTGTATCATTTTCCTTCGCTCATCTTCTGCAATTGAACAAATGAAGTGTTAAGGTAGAATCCATAATTTGTTATGCTCTGCCTTTAAGTTTGTTTGATTTTCCATGTTTTCATCTATTTAAGGAGAATCCTTGAAAGCTTCTTGCTCTCCTTAGACTCCTCGCCAGTCTGATCTATCCATCTCTTCACTTTAAAAGCATCAAGACAATCGCCTTCCTTCCCCAATCGTAGACCTCTGCAAAAACTGTGTCTCATCCCCGCACCCAAAATTGCCTTTCCCTTAGATTCAACAAAAACCCCAAAAAATCAATTTCAAACTCCTTATACTTCATACCTAGCCTAAAATCAATTACCAATTTAGTCTTCTCGAGCCTCATTGATTACCTTTTGCTGAGATTGACCCGGAGAGAGCCCTCTCCTGTCCTCGTAGGGCTAGCTACGAGGTTGAGCGTGGTTTGATGTAGCCTTGAGTTTTACCTTATTTCAGCCTAAGGTAGATTTGAGCGCTAACAGAATCAACGAAGGACTCCAAAGATGCAGGCATGAAGTCCCAGGCTACTATGAGTAAGCTAAATGAAAAAGAAACAAGTGAAATTGAGACCCTTACTCGTCTCCTTAAATCCTTGACAACTGAAGTAGCAGAACTCAAGCAACGGCCAAACAAGACATCAGTGAGTAGCATACCTTCTTGTTTTATGCGCAGAAAGAATGGGCCATCAGGTAGAAACAGTAGTCACCCAACTAAATATGCGCAGATTTCAAATGTTGTATTCCAAGTGAAACAACTTGGTAAGGATAACTTACGTGATTTCCACCAAGTGTGGCACTCAGAGAAGACCTGTACATATTGGAACCGAGTGGTGGGTTTTGTGGCTTCAAGAATGAATGATCATCTTAATGTCAATGAGAAGGTTTAGCCGGAAGATGAAGATGATGAAGAGGATGTTGCATCTAATGAAGATCTAAGTTCTAGGCACGTGGTTAACATGTATCAATGTTTAAACGCTACCCAAAAGAAAACAACCACAAAGAAGGAAGCCCCAAAACATAACAATCAATATAACTTAAGAAGTCAAGGGGCTCCTATTGTGATTGATGTACCGAAAGAGAAATTCAAGAATATGTTTAGAAAAGTTGAACCACCAGTACCCTCAACAAATAAAAAACAAAACAAGTCCAGGAAAACAGCTCCAACGAAATATATGTCCATGAGCATCTCACTTCATAACACTCCACCTAACAATACAAACACAAGTCTTCTCGTAGACAAATCTGTGAGTCTTCCCTATTGGGACTACAATATTGTGGAAGACATGAAGAAGACCTATGCAAACATCTCTCTGTACGAACTCACCAAACTCACGGGTAAGCTGGATATTTTGTTGTGCGCAATGGGGCAAACCACCATAGGCAATGCTACCTCTTCCAGTAAGGGATCAAGTAAGTCTCCTAGATCACTCACATTTGTACTCAATGTGCTTCATAGAGAAGAAGTGAACTCACACTGCCCACCATTTTTTTTTATCTTTCAAAATATTCAACTTCAATGTCCACAATTGTTTAGTTTACTTTGGCGCATTAGTCAATGTCATGCCACTCTCCATTGGTAAAAATATCAATGCACAATGGAGCAGTACAACTGCAAATATCATCTAAGTTGATTGAACATCTATACTAGCCATTGGTGACCTCCAAAATGTGATCATCCATTATCTTCTGATGGATGAGTTCACCAGTGCATCGACATTGGGATAGTGGACATATCATAATAATATGGCTTACTTATGAATAGAGACTGGTCCAGCAAGTTGTAAGGATATTTTGCTACAGATTGGTCATAGTTATGGCTTCCATTCCAGGGCAGAAGTATCCATATTCGAGTGTTTTCTGAGAGGTATATGAAGCACAATGTTAATCCCTTCGATAGAAAAAATGAGTCATTGGATTTCACATAACTTTTGTTTGGCAATTTCTTTCTTCAAATGCAGCTGAGGTGTTATCTTACACAGCTGAGTCCCACCCCACCAGATACATAGTTGGGTCTCCTTCCTTGCCCAACTGGTGAAAATGAAACTTGTACAATACTTTGTAACAATAGTAGAAGTAGTGTTAGTAGTACTAGCGTGGGAAGCGGTCGTTGTACAGATTATTTGTGGACCTTGAATTTTAATGGATCAAAAAGACATGATGGATTTGGAGCCGAGTGTGCTTTAATCAACCCAAGGAGAAGAAATCATTTAGTCTCAATCCACTTGGATTTCGAGTGCACAACCAACATTGCTGAATATGAAGCACTTGTCTTGAGTTTGCACAAAGCTCTCAACCTCAATGTCACTATGGTTAAAGTGGTAGGTGATTCAGATATTGTGGTATGGAAGGTATGTAACACCATACATTGTGTCTCACCTCATCTTAAAGGTTACCAGAAAGAGGTATGGCAACTTATTTCTAATTTTCAAGCTTTTAATATCTATCTGTACTATGAATACACAATGTAGCTGCTAGGATGACACCACTTCAGGATATATTTACTATTGATATTTTGTATAAGCCATCTATCCCTGAAAACATAACTAATTTTCTTATTTTTTGTGATGATGAATAGATACTAAACTTTATGGCCAATGCTGACTTTTTCAAAGACACAGCCATAGATGAAGGTGTGCACGAGCAGTCTCTACAAGACACCTGATGACACCAAGGGAAACCCCATCCCCAAGAGTGTGGTTTCACTTGAGAAACTCTATGACTTGGAAAATTGCTTCAAAGGGCCTAGGAACACCAAAACCCACAATTCCACACTATTCACAAACAAAGCAACTTAGTAACAGACAGAGATCCAAAATTTGTAAATCTCAATACACGTTGCACACTAAAGGAGTGGTAAGCCTTTGTCCACCTGTTCAAATAGTACCAAGATGTATTCACGTGGAAATATGATGATTTGAAAACATATGACATGCGAATAATCCAACACGTCATTCCAATAAAAGAAGTGGTCAAGTCGTTTCAACAGAAACTCAGAAAAGTCCATCAATCATTTGAACCCCTCATACAGAAAGAATTGACTAACTTGTTAGATGCTCGGATCATATACAAGGTTCATCATTCTACATGGTTTTTGAATTTAGTTCCTCTAAGGAAGAAGTCTGGGGATATCCTCCTATGCGTAGATTTCCAAAATCTTAATAGGGCCTGCTGAAATGTTCTCTCTCCTTGATGGATTATCTGGATATAACCAGGTTCTGGTAGTAGAACCTAATAGACCTAAAACTACCTTCCGTACCAAGTGGGTATGTTCAATTATAGAAGAATGTCATTTGGGCTTGTAAATGAAGGTGCAACCTTTCAGTGCACAATGGGCATTGCCTTTCCTGGGCTCATTAGATAGAGCATGGTGTTCTACCTTGACGACATGATAGTCTTATCAAGAAAGTTCGCAGACCACTTGCACCAACTCAAGAAGATTTTCGAGCAGTTTCGAAAGTACAGGATATCCTTGAATCCCAAGAAAATCGTATTTGTAGTGTCTTAGGGGAACCTCCTTAGGCATATCATCAGCAAGAGTGGGATCAAGGTTGATACAGACTGAGTTTGGACTATCACGCAAATTCCTCACCTAGTCAATAAGAACACTATGGAGTCCTTCTTGGGAAAGATTAACTTCCTCCAGATGTTCATCTCAGATTATCCACAAATTGTCAAACCTATCCAAGATATGATCAAGAAGGATGTAGTCTATAGCTGGGGAAAGAAGGAAAATGATTCATTTTCCCCTATCATGTAGGAAATAGCAGATGCACCTGCGCTGCACAACCCAAATTTTAGCAAATATTTATTGTTGTGTACGTTCGCTTCCGACAATTCACTTGTTGTAGTGCTCACACATAAGGATGAGTTGAACAATGAACCTCCCATCTCCTTCATGAGCGTGAGCATGTAGGGACCAGAGCTTAATGATCCCACCATGGATAAACAAGCATATGATGTATACAAGGTGATAAAACACTTCAAACCATACCTAATAAAAAACCACTGCACATTCTTTGTGCCACACCCAGCAGTCAGAGCGTTGCTTATTCGACAAGAGTTGGGTGAAAGACGTGCGAACCAGATGATAGGACTTCAAGAGTATGATCTTGATATAAATCCATTTCACACTGTCAAGGTTCATCATCTTTGTAGACTACGAGCCAAAGCACTACACACCCAAGAAGAAGAAGAAGAAGAGCTCTCTGGTTGGGAGCAAGAAATCGAGATGTATAATATAGAGTGAGCACCACCCACTTCACATGACAACTCCTGGTACGAAGAAGTGTGTCGATACCTCGTGCACATCACCTTTCCCTATCACTTTTCCATGTGATAGAAGAGGGGACTTCACCTCAAAGCCTTATCTTACCAGTGGGTGCATAGAGTGCTTTACAAAAAACACAACAACTAATTTTTTCTCAAGTGCCTGAAGGCACAAGATTCAGAGAGAGTGTTGTGTGAAATGCATAAAGGACCAACCATAGGTCACTTCGCATTCAACACAACTATGCATAAAGTCATGAGAGTCGGTTTCTATTGGCCCACATTTTTTAAGGATGCACACACTTATGCCCACAAGTGTATGGTCTGTCAGCGATGTGCCAGAAGAACATGAAGGCCAACAGCCCCACTGTAGCCTGTTGTAGTGGAAAAACACTTCAAGCAGTGGGTCCTAGACATCATTGGGGAAATATTTCCCCATTCATCAAGGAAACACTGCTACATTCTGACCTCTATATATTACTTCATGCGATGGACAAATGCAGTTCCACTCAAAGAAGTGAACGACCTAGAATTCCTCAACTTCCGCAAAACATCATCTCAAGGCTTGGCATTCCTATATCACTTGTTTTTTACAATGAAACTTACTTCTCTTCGTTGAAGCTATATGATTTTGCATTTCAATATGGTATTGTGCTTAAACATTCATCTAACTACTACCTGCATGGAAATGGTCTTGTTGAATCAACAAACAAGAATATTATCTGCATCATAACAAGACCATTTAATATGAGTAGTGAAACTGGCATTCCACACTAGTGAATGCACTTTGGGCTAACTAAGTTACACCCAAGCCCTCTCTTAACAAATCTCCATAATTCCTTATATATGGTAAAGAAGCCATCCTGCCACCTAATATCTACTTTCTTGCTCTTTATTTATCCCAAGAATCCCGAGGCAAGCTGTTTTTATTGGTTCAAGGTAGGTTGGACACATTATACAAGTTATAGGAAGAACACATGAAAGAAAAAGAAAAATTTACACTCCACTAGAACTGTATCAAGAGATGGTTCGATTGTAAGCCTACGTGGAACTCTAGCTTTGTTGAGGATGACTTAGTCCTAAAATGGGATAAACCACATGAAGAAAAAGGAAAACACACGAAGTTCCAATCTGTGGATTGGTCCTTACAAGGTTCATGAAAAACATGGCCAATGTGCATATCGCTTGAAATCACTTAACGGGAGGATTGAAAACCTTCCTATCAATGGCCAAGATTTGAAATGTTATTTTTAGTGATCTGGGGTCATGCCCCACCCATGTACACAACATGCTTACTATTGCTTTGTTTCTTTTTTGTTTTTGTTTCTTTGCTTTACTTTCTTTTTTTTTTCTTTGTTTTCTTTGTTTTGGTTGTCTTGTCTTCATTTTTTGTAACTAAGTGTTGTCCTATGTTGTTCTGGCTTTTGAATAAGTATGTGGCAGAGTTTAACAAGTCTTCTGACACTGTAGCACTTGGCCAGTCCTATGTCCATCTTCTCTCTACTTGGTTGTAACTTTTGGCCGATGAAGCCTAGAAGGAAAATACAAACCATCTGTACAGGAAGCTCTGGTCAAACCATGAACCTATGTCCAAACTAGGAAATCTCGTGCCTATACTCAGTCTTCTGCTCTATGTGTTCAAGCTTAATCCAACTAGTAGAAATAGAGAAGGGGGAAAATATAAACAATCAAATCCAAATGAGAGGTCTTATATGCTTCTCTGAAGGAACAACCTCTTCTGCTCTCAATAAGTTGGGATCCCTCTTCCACCCAAAAAATAAATAATTTCCTATGCACAGTCCACTTTTCAAAAAATACAAAGGCGAAAGAATACAAAGGCTTCCTACACAGATAGCTGAAGCAAGCAACTCCACCGGGGTACTCACCAGGCTCGTTGGCAATGGAGAAATGCTTGTGTTCCTACATTAACTCTGTTGGGGTACTGTACAGGTCTACTAGCAATGGAGAAACACAAGAGATGAAAACTTATACTCTGCGAATCTTGACCTCACGAACAAAACTACCCTTCCCAATTTTGAAACACTATGATTTAGCTGAAAATTTTGTTGTGTGTGACTAAGTTGGTACAAGGTGAACCATGTCTATAAATGGGGTGAGTGGGGAAGCCAAAGTAACCTACACAACAAATCAATACTTCCTGAAAGGAAAAGGACCTGTGTTGCAAATGAACCAAAATAAATAATTTGGTATTCAACCAGTGTGTCGCCAAGTTTGTAGTGGCTGCAATACCCTCCAAAAGTTTGGCCTCGATTCAAATTTTGGAGCCTTCGTTGGTTTTTACCTTCATAGTCACAAACACTCAGATGCATCCCACGATCTCTTAGTGAGTTTTCACACCCTCTTCGCTTGATCGATCATCGATCATCTTTGGGCATGTTGATCACTATGTCATGCTTGTGAGTTTGTTCTGGCATCTTGAAGGTCTATTTTTGTGTGTATGAGTTGTTTTTTCTCTATTGACATCGATCGCACTCACACACTAAGTTGTACACATTGTTGAAAAAGTGTCGTCACGGTCATTCGAAGACATGTTTCAACGATCACACTTGTTGCCCTCAACCTTCGAGTCAGTCTAACTAAGTACATGTTGTTTTATTGGTTTGAGGTGTCTTATCTTTGAGTTGTGCTAATTTTTTTATCACATTGTCATGTCTGCACAAGTACACTTGCTTTCACACTAAGCCAATTTTCCTAAAAATCTGTCGATCGAACAACCCTCTATCATCCAGACTCGATCATAGTGACCTTACACTACTACCTAAAACTATGCAAATCTTCAGGTTGTCCTTCAACCATCCTGCTCTGTGCAATACTAGAAATGAGCTAGTTGACTTACTCCTAGAACTGCGCAAAATTTAGCCTAGAAGCCGATCCACTTTGTGCATCTCATAAGACCTCCCATCAAGCCTCCCACTGGTCAACCCAAGAAAGAACTTGAGTTGTGACCTTGGGTTGTATTGAGCTCCAAAAGCATGCAGAGCTATCCTACCCTGCTCATCCTTCCTGCTCTATAACCAGCCCAGGAATTGCACAGAGTTGTCCTGTCTTTCCATCCCTTCTTCCCTGCTCTACAACCAGCTTAGAAATTGCGTAGAGCTATCCTATCTAGCCCTTCTTCCCCACTCTAGAACCAACTAAGAAACTACGTAGAACTATTCAAGCCCGGAGTGTCTCTCAGGATTACACAATTTTAAACAACAACTCCTGCAACCTGACTTTGTGCTCCTCCAAAAAACTGCACCATATTTTTTGCCAGTGCCTCCTACTGCCCGCACTGTCCTCCTTGAAGAAATTGTGCAGATACCACCTGAATGACCTTACCAGTGCTCCCTTGAAAATTTGTGCAATTTGGCCCAACAGCTCCTTGACACCTCACCTTGCCTTCCTCCCAAAAACTACGCAATTCTGCCTCCCAATTGGATTTTTCCCCACAATTGCCACTGATGTTCTGAATGGAAAAAATTTGTCTCCCAATGACATCTGTGCATTTTTTCCTGACAGTGCTCTGGAGCCCCGTATCTTGACTTGTGCTATGCTCCCACAACCTTAGTGCCTTGTCCCTCTCTCGGTCACCTGCACCAAAATGGAAAACAATTCATCATGGTAGACTATGATATTTTTGGGATTTTATGTGATCTCGTCATGAGGTATTGCAGGAACAAGTAGCTCGATGAAACATGGTGCGACGGAGAATGGGATGGAAGAGAGGCACATGCTAGAAGACTTTCTTACGGTTGAACGAACACATGAAGCACAATAAGAAAGCTGGCTAAAGAGACACATTCACGTGCACCGTCATGCATAGACCAAGACCATCGAAGGCCCCACACACTTTTCCATGTGGAGGTGAAGACATGTTACACCGAGAGCATAGCATCACTCAGCAGCACAACAACTCAACAAGGACAACATAGTAATCCAATACATGTCAGCAATGTCATGTAGAGTTGTGTCATGAGTTGTCTCGGCCACATCACTACTATGGGCCATAGTTTTTGTAATCAATTTAATTTAAAGTGGAATTCCAAGAGACCCATATATGAAGTCGAAGAGTCATGTAAAGTCAAAAATTCATAGGAATTCAAACAGTCATGAGGGAAGTCGAAGATTCACAAGGGTCAGTTATACCCCCATGGCGATATATACCCCCTCATTGTATGAGCAAAGGACTTTTCACCGTGGCTCCTCCCACATAGCCTTGAGAGCTTGTAGTCTATTCTTTGATACGTGAGGAGTGGCTCCAATGTCCCACTACTGGAACTAGTGATTTATGTTGTACAGATGTATCTTGGATCTTTTGCTTAATTTAGAAGCTTGTCTGAGGCCAACACGTTTTCATGCATGTTTTATATTTTTTTGTAAGACTATTCTTTAAATGTTTCTAATGCATTATTGCTTCACCTCTTCTAAGATAGTTGAACTACTTCAGTTATCTTAGTACTCATATTGTTGAAGATGTGTTTTATTGTTTATCGTTGTTGTCCCATCCATGTGGACTACTCCACTAGACATTATATAGACCATGTTTGTGTATTTCTTGGTTTTAATGACTGTCACCCACGAGTGGACTATTTCATTGGATGGTGTACATGTTTTCCCTTGATATTTTGTTTTTCGCGACTATCGCATCCGTTGTGGACTATTCTGCTAGATGCTGGAAAAAACCTTCTTTGTTGTTCACATGTGTTTCTTCCTAGGTTGGGACTATTCCCTCTCTTCAAGAGGGTCACTTTTACCTCCCCCCTTATGACAGTAAGATAACTCGGACACAGAGTTACATTACGCACTCACCAAGCACACTCACCTCACTTTCTTCAAGTTACAAGCATAACACTCCCATGTGTTGATCAGTAAGAGCTAAGGAAAATCTCTAAGAGAATGACAACCAAGCCATCATACCAGATAGGACTTCTACATCAAATGGTGTGATTTCTATTTGGGACTTCATACCGGGGATATCCCCTATATGTTGTTGGGTCCAACACCGTTAACACACAGGTAACTCTCATCTCCCACAACGTACTAAGATAGAGTTCCCAGCCACCATATGACCTCCAAAACAACCCTCAAATAGATCCATATTTCATCAGCCCTCTAGAAAGGTACTCGGCCTAGCTTCCAACCCTTGGTCAACCTAAAACAGGCCCTAAAACAACCCTCTTTCACCCACGCTAGAATGCCTCTCCTTGTTGCGGATAATTTAGAAAATCCTTCCTCTCCCACCAATTTGTGATCAAGTGTGTGTTGCACTTTTGGATACATTAAATGAATCTAATTCACCCTCTATTTATTCCCTAAATAGGGGCTACTATGAATTAGTAAAGAAACCCTTCTATTGGAGTAATTTAGATCAATCCTACATGACTTGAAAACCAATAATTTATTTGTCAACTTCGAAAATTCATTTCTCCACTTCTACAACTCAGAATTTGATGATTCTCTAAGCATTGGATTCTCATTTTTGTCCTCTATAGTCTCATGCCATCACATGTAGAAATGTGCCTCTGGAATTTCCCTAAACATGATTGGGTGCAAAACCCCATCCTTTGGTTCCAAGCCCACAAGTGACCCTTCGGGCACTTTTCTCTCCAAACCCTAAACCTTAGGGCTTGGAGTACCTCCCAAGCTACACAAATCAACATATCATTGTTGTTTTCATCGCTTAATGTATTGGTTAAGAGTCATTGGTCTAGGCTTCCATAGAAGGAAGACATTTTTATCCAACCATGTATGTTCTTTTGGAGTCATTGTTATAGCTGTGTTCTCTCATTATGGAGCTCTGTACTATCATGTTCATTATTTGGTAATGTGTTGTGAGTCCTTCGTCTGGTGGTATTATTTCTTGTGTATTGCAAGCTGGCATATGTAGTAGCAAATTGAATGTACAAGAACCATGAAGGATTGTATCCCCATCCCTAATACATGTTTAGGGGGATAATGTTTAAAAGAAAAAGGTCATGGAATTGGCATATTTGACTTAATGACACATTATTTCCAATGCAACAAGATTGAGCAACAATGTTGGATTGGTTCTAAATTCCTATCTGGCAAGTGCTATAGCTGATCATATTTCATTAGAAAATAATTGGTATGTAACACCCTCCTCCCACATCTACCCAAGCAACGAGCCAACTGGGGTAAACATGCGACGGGAGGCCATTATAACAAGATTCAACCTCCTAAGTAACATTAAGGAAGTGGAACTGATGGAAACACACCATACATGCCTTCCACATTAGCTATAGGACCCCTAAGAACCATGCCAACACTTTAGTTATCTTTCCCCTGGGTCCCACTAATATTTTGGACAACTTAACCCCCAATCGCTCTCATGTTATAGGTGTGAAAACATCCAAGGTGTGCTAGTCGCTCTCACGGGATTTCCTACCAGCATCCAGGGACCAATTTGTCTAGTTCTATGTCAACGTCCCCAGGATTTGAACCACTTTTTCAGCCCCAGAGACCAGGTCATTGATCAGAATGGAATAACATCTTTAGAATAGTTAATTAACGTGGAAATGAGAGTACTAAAGAAAATACTTGATTAAGACCTTGACTAGACCCCTACTAGCCATGACAAGCATTTCGTTAAACATATCATGAATAAGTAAACTACAGGTGTAAATAACATATATGAGCATAGGGGTCTCATACTTATCTAATATTCTCCATGAAGCATTGACGCCTTAACACATTAACTTTCATTCCATCCATTAGATCATAGATACATTTTTCATTCATTTACAAGTAGAAACATGATGAGAGTTTGTTGGCTTAGCGGGTCCTAACACAGGTTTAGAGTTAGTTTTTCCAAACAAATCCCTACACTATTGGCCCTTTCAGCATCAATCCTTAGAGTGCAGACTGAACTCTCACCCAAAGCAGTATGGGGGGGGTGCTGAAACCAAGTTTCTGCACCTAGAGATCAGTGTGATGTCGTTTTATGCCCTAAATCTACCTTCGCGCAGATCGATAAGCCCTTGAGGCTTATTGATATAATTTCCTTAAATTTCCTTATAGACCTCCGTGAAGGTCTACGACTGTCCTTCATGGACACTGAATATGTGAGTCAACTACTTACGCACATCAAATATTACTCTTAACCCAGTAATTACTCAGATCGGCTTAAGTGCTTGATAACTTCAACATACAACAAGATAAGCTTTGCGTAAATAGTTAACATTAATTGTGTTCATATAACAATATAGATCAAGCAAAGTCGCGCATAAATACCACATTATTTCATAAACCCATCATTCACCATAGCATAAAGCACATTTATTCATAATAGAAGTAAATAGAGGAAACACGGGAATTTTTGTAATAATCCTCTTTATTGATAATCATTCAAGCTTACAGACTCAAGATTTCCCTATGCACTCAGCTGTAGGGGTCCACTCACTCAGCTACAAACTCTCCTCTAGACCTTTGCCCACTCAACTACAGAGCCTTCCTTCTACTCTAAGACTTCTACGATCTTCCTCTATTGACCCATTACATTCATCTTCATCCTCCACTCTTTTGCCTTAGACTCTCTAAGACAAACTTATTTATACAAACCCATGGTCTGCGGACCAAGAGTAGATCTTCAAAAGCTGACTCAACTTTACATAAAATAAGCGTAAAACCCTTTATGACATTCTAACTATCTACGTGCTCCGTGACCATAATTTGTGGATACTTTACATTTTATACAACAAAACTTGGGCTTTTTTCCCCAAAATTGACCCTAGGGGACCCTATCCCAATAGACCCCCAACACAAAGATCGTGAGTCGCCCTTGATTCACTCTACTAGCATGGAGATCTTACTGCATAGATCTCCCAACTCTACTTGTGCCGCTGCTACTTCAGTCGCACTCTACGTGGTTGCCTGTTTGATCTGCTCCACCAATTGCTCTATGGCTAGCCCTACATTATCCTGCTTGATTTTTTGCTGCGTGCTCTAGAGGCTCGCCAACTTTTCCTAAATATTGGCACAAATAATGTAGGCCTGGTCCATCAAAGGCCCTAATCTAGCCTTGAGGACCGCCTCTTTCTTCTGCACTACTTCCACCTGCTCAAGCAATTGCTTCACCTCCTACAGCTTGGCCGATTGTTGTACTGTAGTGACAGTGTGCATTGTCACCCTCACTTCATCATACCACTACTGCAATTCAGGAACCTCTTTTTTTAACCTCTGTAGGTTAGGATCTTCCTGTAGAGTCGTGACTGCCTCCATAGATTTCTCAAAGAGCATGATGCACTCCACCATCGCCGCATCCATTGTTGCTACTCCATTCTTCACAACGGCTTCGCATTGTTCTCTTACCTCTAGTGGAATTGAAGGTTGTGACTTCAACTCTAACTCTGTTATCTTTAGGTTCAGTTCAAACTAAACCCTGGCCACCTCTATCTTGGCACTGCGCATGTCCGTAGCTAGCTTTCCGATCTTTGCTTCCAACGACACGTCCTACGGTATATGCAACTTAGGGATAGTGTGGAAGGCTTCTGCTACAGTGGCCGCAAAATGGGCATTCTACACCTACATTATCTCCTTAGCCTGTAACGGCTCTGACTTCTAAGCAGGCATATTTTCATTGTTGACGTGGTAATCATTGATGAGGCTTAGCACGCACAGCTCTCGAGCCCTAAATTTGGCTATCACGCCTGCCTGCAGCACGTGAAGGTGATAATTTGGGAGTGCAGATAGGTTGAGGTTGACATTCTTCAAAGAACTCAAAATGCCTTATCAGCAGCCACCTCCATTCTCAACGATCCATCTGGTAGTGCGACTTCCCAGGAATCCAAGGACTTAACCATCTCTACTGCCTGAGTGGTCCCCGGTGCCAAACTTGTTGTCATGGCGTCGATCTACCCTACACCTACCTAGGTTCGATTCGTCTGGACTGCAGCTCGTGTAAATCATTCTGGATGTTGCTTAGTGCCTTCTATTGCTACTACTCAAACTACTATAGCAATTCTACAGTGGTATCCCGCACCTTATCGCCTATTTCATCTAGGTCGCCGATAATCAAAGTGATTGCGTCCAGCGATGTCTTGGTTGCCTTGGTTTTCTTTCGCAACCCTTCCATTTCCTACTCCTTTTACTCCCTCTCTTGAAAGGGAGTGCTCTACTCACCTTGAACATCGCTGCCTTGCTCTGCTCACCTTGACCGCAACCACCCTACTCTGCTCGCCTTGACCACCATCGCCCTGCTCTGATTGTCCTTCCTACTCTATGTGGGATGTGTTATCACTTGGATTGAACCTCAGGCTAAAGGAAGGCAATGCCAGGGTAACCAAAAACCACGCTTAGCCAAGTAGCTAGCCCTACTAAGCCAGGAGAGGGCTCTCTCTATAAGGATCTTCAGGGAAGATGACTGGATCAGGAAAATGATATTAGGATAGGTATAGTAGCATAAAGTTTAATTTAATTTGAAGGGGTTTTGCTAGATTAGGAGGAGCTTGACAGTTTGGACAAGGAAATTAGGTCAAAATTGCAGGGTTTCAATGGGGAAAGGTAGGCACAAGGCTCAGCACTCTAAGGTTTGATGGGTGAGGTGATTTGAGACAGGTGAGGAGCTAGGAAGAGCATGTGAGCAACATGGATTCTTCCTAAACTAAAGAAAACATAGACTCTAAAATGTCTACACAAAACAGAGCATAGAAGTTATGGATTTTTCCTTTCAGACTTGTATACATTCACATAAAGAGGATGAAGTAATGAAATGGAATCAACAATACATTTTAACACATGAAAACATAAGGAAAACTGAACTGAGCATCATACCACATGGATCCCAAAGAAATAGCTACAACTTTTCATTAATCTCCTGCTAAAACTTATACAAAACAATGTCTACTCAAAGCATAAGCATCCAGCTGAGTCCAACCCTTTACAATGAGAAAGAAGTAGAAGATATAGACATTGATTCAACCTCCTCCCATCGTCAAGTTTCGAATCCCTAATATGAGGATCTAATCTAACCAAAACTGAACAAGAAACTGGAATCTAGGCATCCTAACAACTTGCCTCTAAAAGTGAGGAAACTGATTCATTTGTCCTCAAGATAACTTTTAATTAAATGAATCTACCTTCTAGTACTTATTATCCATCATATTTACATGCCTAGTCATCATTTACATTATTAAAACACCATCCATGAGAGGAAACCCAAAATTACAGTCAAGGCACAGTGAAATGGAAACTCAACACAATTTTTTTCTTATGCGCAACGCCCAAGCTCTATCTGCAGTGCTTTTTGCAGAGCTATTTTGGAGGCCTTCCCGGTGTCCAAATTGAGATCATGATAGCTCATTGGAAAGATATTCAAGTTTTCTTTCCATAAAAGCTTTAATGTTTTCATGTGAAGCTCATGTGACCCCTAAAAAATGGATTCTCCCAAGACTGCTTCTGTGCGTTCAAAAAAGGGCAGAAAGGTCATTTTGTAGGTGTTTTTTGACCTTTTCGTTGACCAGTTCTATTCTAAAAGCTTACAAAATACTCAAGGTGCATGTACACATAATTATGAATCTAAAAATTCTGACCATTACCTCATTTTATGCCCCTAGGAAAAGCACAGTGCTAATGGCGTTGCACATAGAGCCAAAATTTTTGTGTTAAAACTTGCCAAATTCTTCAAAAGGAAACAATTCTTCAAAACTTGCCCAAAATTTGTGGAGAACACCACCATCAAGCATCGTGGTTAGAAAAGGAAGCTTCAGCAAGCAACCTAAGCCTATCATCCTCATTTTTGCCTTTAAGTGCTTGTTTTAGCCTTCTTTTCATTTGCTTGACCCTCATGTTCCAAATCTTGTTCTGGGTCCTTTAATGGCGAGCCATGTGCCTGATGATTCGATTGTCCCTGTTGGCCTTTTGTAGCAGCTTCTCCAAATGAAAATTGACCATTTCAAGCTAAGTTTCTCTATCCTTCTCAATTTCCTTCTCATTTCTTTGTTTTGCAGTCAAGGTAGCCAGTGTTTCTTCCTCTTGCATTACTGACTTGCCCTTGTCAGTTTGCGTCTTCTTTGAGAAGTTCTAGCTCAATGAGGACTTTTTTTTCACTTAGCTACTTGTTCTCTTGCTCAAGGTATGAAATTACATACTTATATCTCGCCAAGTTGTCCATCAGTGCTTGGATCTGTGCATCTTTTTCCCCTATGGTTATGCTTTCGTTTGTTGCCTCATATTGGGCCTCCAAGTCAACTATCTCAATGCCATGATGGATGTGTGGCTGTTTTGGTTCATCATCTTCCATCAAATCAAAATCCATTTTCTCCTCATCATCAAGGCTTTCCTCGAGCACCTTTTCTTTCCCTTTATGTAGCTATTTCACCTATTGTACCTATTGTGTCGGTGAAGAAGGCAAAGTCCCTTCCACATTTTGTGGAGCAAGAATTTGCCTATGAGCTAATGAAGAAGGCAAGGCCCCTTCCACATCAAGTGGAGTAAACACTTTCCTATCTACTGAAAACAACTTTCTAGCCCCTCTCTGATATGTCTTGTAGGCTTCTGGCTCCTCAACAGCTTCAATCTCTTTAACCTTCTCACTTTTCTTTACTTTGGCACTACTGGAAGGCCTTTCTACTTCTTGGGGCACCGATGGAGGAATTTATTTGAGGGAATTAGGGTATAAGGGATAGGTGGAGGGATTTATAGGTAATCTAGGGTTTGAAATTTGAAATAGCAAACTAACTTCAAAAATATGAATTTAATGTCGGGAGGATAGCTCAATGATTGAACTTACTTGTTTAGAAGTCCTAGATGGAAATAAACACGATTTGGATGGTTGAGGTGATGTTTTGGTGCTTGTTGGTCCTATGCGCATTGCCCTTTATAGGTGCGTAGCACTGTGCTAAATTGCACTAGCATAACTTCCCTATGCGCAGCACTCCATCCCTATGCGCAGTGCTCTGGCCTCTATGAACAGCGCCTCCTGCTCTATGCACAGCGCCTCGTTCTCTATGCACAGTGCCTTGTTGCAGGCCAAGTTTGGAGGCTTTCCCAGTGTCCAAATCGAGCCCATGATAGTGCATTGGAAAATTCTCTCTTGGCTACACAATGGACCCATAAATCACTAAAACTAATCACTTATAGCCCTTGAAAAGTCAATTCTCCCAAGACTGGTCAAAAAGTGCAGAATGAGGGTGCAAAAATGAAGTGTTCTCTTGTAGGAAACTTTTGGAGGTGTTCCTCAACTCCAAATTTAGTGCATGATAGCTCAATGGAAAGCTAGTTTTGTCTAGTTATCATTTGACCCATCAAGAAAGTTATTTGGAGACTCCAAATGGAAGAGAAAGTTATTTTTCCAAAGTCACTCCAGAAGTGCAGCAAATCTCTTGTAGCAACTGTATTTTTGACATTTCTCTAACACCATGACACATGTGTAAAAAGTGAAGGAATTTTTGCATCCTTGGCCTATTATGGACAAAAACCTCTCTCACGTTTGCCAAATTCATCCTTGTTTTTTCCAAAACATAGTTTGGGGAAAAACGGGCCCTATGTGTGGCAAATGATTTGTCCCTTGGAATGACTTATTGGAAAATGATGGAGACATGATGTGTATGAGTTGGAATGCCCTCATACTTGCTGAAATGACCTCCATTATGCCTCATATACTCAGATGTCTCTGATTTCATATCCAACCCTAGCTCAATGGGTGAGGAAATTAGGGTTTAGAACTTGTGGAAAATGATGATTTGGACACCCTTGGGAAAAGACAACTCCCTTTGGCATGCACTTAACCCTTTGAAACTTTACCCTTTCACATGACTATTTCCTTTGACAAATTGATCTTTTGATTGTCTTGCATCATTGGAACACTGAGTTAACAGCTTGGGATGGTGAATTATTACATTTGAAAGACATAAAATTACATAATAAAATAGGCATTTCTCTTTACAAATCATCTTCACATGGTGAAGGGATGTTATTTGATCACCCTTTACTTGCTGCTCTTATGCAATGGAATGGAACCTTGGAAACCCTAATGACCTAATGAAACCTTAAAAAACCCTAAAAGACCTAATGAGACCTTGAAGGATTAAATTTCAAGATGACATAATGACCTCATGACTGATACAAATGGCATGATAATTAACTTCATGGATGATGTACAATCAACAAGATATGAAACTATGCTAGCAAGTAATCACATTTAGGGAAGAGTGATGTTTTTGGACTAGGACTACCAATAGTGACTCATTTCTTTGCATGACCTAGTGGAATGATAAAAAAAAATTGAATGGGACCCTTAAAATGATATGAAAAGAGGATTTTTGATCACTGATGGCAAGATGTAAATACTGACACTAACATTGGGCTTATTGGGGATGGAAGCTCCTTGGAGGTGTCAAGAACACCGTAGACCAAGTAGCCTTATCCATGTGGGCCAATACTATCAAAAACTTAAATTTAAATGCATGACTAAATGCTGACAACTTCAAATGACACAAACTAACTCGAAACTAACTTGAAAATGACTGAAAAATGACTCAAGACTTACTTAATTGAAACAAATACTTACAAAACTTATTAATGGCAGAAAACCATCAAGATTTGAGTGATTCAAATACTAATGACAACCACCTTCCTACTGAAGAAATATGTACAATCATGTGAAGTGAACCTTCCAATGTAACCAATCCAGCAGATGGCTACTCACTGAAATTCTGCTCTCACATTCCCTAAGTAGGAAAAATGATGTACATGTAGGCAACTCACAATAACAACTAAAACTAAGACTTATGATAACAAACCAGACAACATTAATCTTCACCAATGCTTGCAAAAGAATGCCGAAGGGATCTTGCAAATCCTAAAGCACTAGCTTGTCTTGAGATCCAGCAGCAAAAATACTACTCCCTTCATTCTGATCTGAAAGAATAGTTGGTTGTTGATTGATAGGAAGGCATAGAGAGGTATAAGCTTCTGCTATCTGAGTGTTGGCTGTAAATTCCTCAAGCATGAGAAATTTTGACTCGATTTCTAGCATATTGTCTCTCTCAGGCTCATACTCCTCAATTTCATAGTCTTAGTCATTCTTAAACAGAAAACATTCTTCAAGATTATTAAACATGAAAGCCCTATCATCTTCATGAAAGAAAACAATATCTGTTCACTAATCTATAAATCTAATTTAAAGGCTATCCTCATTTTCCAAAGTGGAAGAAGTTTCACTAACACCTTCTTGATGATGTGAACACTTCAAACCTACATTAGCTTGGGTTGTAACATGACCTTTCATGAGTTGATCTATCTCATCTTTAGACAGAGGAGATAGTACTTTTTGTATTCTTTTGCTAAAACAATAATTGTCTTCTTTCCCTCCTAAAGTTTGACAAGGATGTTGAATATCTTTATTAATTTCAAGCAAAGTAGTATATAAATTTTCATCAAACGGTTGATTCATTTCATGTGATTCCTGTTGACTATCAAGATGGAAAATTCCTTCATCTTCAAACAAAGAGGAAGCTATTGTATGCTGACTATGATCTTGTGTATCGAAGTGACTGGATTTTTGAGATTGTCGCTGAAGGGAAAAATCAGAGAAGGCTTCAATGATTTCTTCATCATCACGATTTGAATCTAGATCTGAAATAGCCAACTTGACTTTATCACAATCTGAAATTGGAACTGGACTTTCCTTCGTACTGCCTTATGCTATGAGCAAATCTGAAATAAGACCTTGTCTTCCATCATTTTCAATTGTACTAAGATCTTGAACCTGCTGCAAATTTTCCTGAGCATCTTGATAAGTATCCTCTAATCTCTCTTTATGTGGCTGAAATGGATTTTCATACAGGGCTTCCATGATCTCATCATCCATGAAGTCATCATCTTCATAAACTTTCTCAATATTTTCAATAAAACTATAAACATGTTTACAACAGTTCTGAACTAATATTAAGGATGGACAATATTCTTTATACCTTTCAAAGAACATGGTATGAAAATCCTTTAAATAGTAAATACACGTAGGAAGCAAACTTTAACACCAAGATAGGGCTTCACCTTCTAGAGTGGCCATGAATATCTTCATCAAGTAGTCTTCAGGAAAATCAACCTTCAACTTGTGAGTATGCACGTGAAATCTAACCAAATGTAAAGCAACATCATTCCTATCATCATCTTTAAACATAGGCAAATTCCTTTGCCAATCTACCTTAGGAATTTTATTTGGGAAACCTGGAATGTAATCTCGGCTCATGGGAGCATACCTTTGAGCAAATGAATCCATTTTGATAACAATGAATTCACCAAGAAATTCTTCAGGCTACTGGTTCTTGAAGAGTGGAGTTTCGATAAAAATTCTGAACCTTGGGATTTTTTGACATTGGAGTAACTAGATGAATGATTTCAACCTTCACATTTATCTAACCGTTATTCACCATCAGTGATCAGATTTGAACTTTGATGATCTTTCCTAGAGAAGATCTGTCACCTCTTCCCTAGTATGGTTGCCACTATGTTATCACCTGGATTGAACCTTAGGCTGAAGGAGGGCAATGTGAGGGTAACCACAAACCATGCTTAGCCAAGTAGCTAGCCCTACTAGGCCAAGAGAGGGCTCTCTCCATAAGGATCTTTAGCCACGATGACTTGATCAGGAAAATGATATTAGGCTAGGTATAGTAGCACAAGGTTTGATTTAATTTGAAGGGGTTTTGCTTGATCAGGAGGAGCCAAGCAGTTTGAGCAAGGAAATTAGGTACAAATTGCAGGGTTTCGATGGGGCAAGGTAGGCATAACACTCAGCACTCTAGAGTTTGATGGGTGAGGTGATTCAAGAAAGGTGAGGAGCTAGAAAGAGCATGTGAGCAACATGGATTCTTCCTAAACTGAAGAAAACATAGACTGTGAAATGTCTACCCAAAACAGAGCATAGAAGTTATGGATTCTGCCTTTCAGATTTGTATACATTCAAATAAAGAGCATGAAATGATGAAATGTAATCAACAATACATTTTAACACATGAAAACATAAGGAAAATTGAACTGAGCATCATAGCACATGGATCCCAAAGAAATAGCTACATCTTTTCATTAATCTCCTGCTAAAACTGATACAAAATGGTGTCTACTCAAAGCATAAGCATCCAGCTGAGTCCAACCCTTTACAATGAGAAAGAAGAAGAAGATATAGACATTGATTCAACCTCCTCCCATCCTCAGGGGTGAGATCCCTCAGATGAGGAGCTAATCTAACCAAAACTGAACAAGAAACTGGAATCTAGGCATCCTAACAACTTGCCTCTAAAAGTGAGGAAACTGATTCATTTGTCCTCAAGATAAACTTTAATATAATGAATCTACCTTTGTTGGGTAGCGGAGGGCCCGTGTAATGGTTTTGGGGCTCAAAGCCCATAGTTTTGTAGTAAAAGTAGGGTAAAGACTCCGCGAAATGCACGGAGCGCGAATTGTAATAAGTCGAGTCAAAGGGTTGTCCGCCCGAGAATAACATAAAAATAATAGGGAGTGAGTCAGCCTTCCCATGGTCCATGGACCATGGGAATGTATAAATAGAGCGAGGCTCTATGGTTAGAAGTCACTTTTTCGGTAGTTTTGTTTTGGATCTTGATGTTTAAGGGTTTGAGAAGGCAATATTCTCTGCATCTGTAAGTCTGAGTCGAGGGTATTGGTAGATAGATAGAGGCTTTGCAGCTGTGTTCGCAGAGGCCTGGTAGAGTTCGCAGGTATGTGCGCGGACCACTGCAGCTGAGTGCGCAGGACGGATCTGGTTGTATTGATGGAAGATATTAATAAAGATAAGTTAGTTTCGGAAATATCGTAGATTTACAGTATTCTGGTTTATGCATCCATTATATGAACTTATATCTTTAAAGAATGATGTTTGCATACACTGGACTTTATTGTTAAATGTTTGTTTAAAGACTGTAACTAGAAGATCAGATCTATAATAATCTCTTTAATAAGAAAATATTTCAGCACGGATCTACATGGGATATAGAGTAGTGCGAGGCCACAGAATGGTGTGCGAACCATCTCGACCACATCGAGACATCCCAAGGGTGTGGAAACCTAGTTCCAGTACCCTCCCCTGCTACCTCGGGTGAGACCTCAGTCCATGCTCTACGGGTTGTTGCTGAAAGGCCTGGTAGCTGCGGGATTTGTTTGGCTAAAAGCTCTTCCGAACTTGGGTTAGGGCCCAATAAGCCAACAAATGGTTCCATTGCCGGGACCGGAATCTGCCTAACGTATGTCTGATGTCAGAACACTGGAACCCTACAAAGAAAGAGCTTGAAGATTGGTTGGATCAGAAGCTTCAGGAGTTTGTGATATAGAAAAATAGAAATCCGTGGATCTCTGAGGAAAGGTGGTTGGATTGCTATATATATACAGAAATCCATGATATCTTCTTTGTGTCTTTCTTGACAAAGCTGTACGAGTGGATCATGAGGCTAGTTGACAATGTGGGGAGGTGCAGACTTGATCAACCCATAGTGTGGACTCTCGAGTTGGTGCGCAGGCTAGAGGCGTCTGAAGATAAAATCACACGGGTAGTAGATCACTAGCTGGATCAGATAATAGGGGGGTTTATCACTAAATTTGCGATAGACACAACCGTGAGTTATAGTGATGCGGAGAGGCGATTTATCTAAGGACCGTGGGGTAAGTACATCAAATCATTGAATACTTAGATTAAAATGTTGGTATGTGAAAAATGGGTTATGCGCATCCATCAATGTCTGGGGTAACGAGGAGTGGAAGAGGCTATCATAGGACCGAAGGATTAGAAAATAGTCCTCTGATTTCACTTTCGCAAGAAAGTGAGGAGGAGCTCGCAGGGTTTTCTCCAAGAAGCGCAGTTCAACTAATCAACCAGCGCATTCCGTGGATACCACCACCGCCCACACCACCACCAACTTCACGTGCATCAAACCCATCTGTACCTACCCCACCGCCGCCACCACCAAGGGTTGGGATGGTAGGTGCGATCAAGTTGTCGGTACTTAGAGGTGTAGGAAATGAGGAACTAGATTAGTTCTGGTTCGTGGTAAAGGCTGTATGGGAAGCCCAAGGAGTAACCGATGAGAACATCAAGAAGGCTTCTCTGGTTAGTGCACTGCAGGACTGTGCATTTTCATGGTACATAAAGTACTCGAGTGATCACCCGAATGCGGGGATAGCAGCGATCAAGGATGCATTGAATAAAGAATCCCGCTGGCCTAAATCAGAAACGTAGTCAATAATCAAGTTCAAGGAAATCGCGATGCTACCTGGTGAAACCCCATGGGATCTATATTAGAGATTGAAGAATACAATCCACGAGGCTAACATGACGCTGATAGATGTGTAGTATTGTGCATGGTTTGTGGCATCTTTGACACCACACCTGAGGACAGCGCTATCACAGCAAAAGATCTCAACCCAAGCTGAAGAATTAGAGACAACAATGAGGTTACATGAAACTCCAATTCAGGATCCAAGGTTGGGAGTTCAGCGAATCCACGTGCAACTACAAAACCTATGCTTATAAATGCAAAGTTTGAAACAAGATAAAGCACCCCGGTTAGAAGCGCACGCAGAGGTATGGTGCATAAAATGTAAAGGCCAGGGCCATGATAAAGATCATTGTCCGATATTCGTGAATTATCTGGCAGGAGGGGGACCAATGCCATTGCAAACAGAAGCACAGGTATGGCCAAGCGCGGTGCCCTCTATCTGGTGTGCAATTTGTCAGGTGGGAGGAAAGCACAACACAGATAACTACCATCTATTACCGAAACGGATACAACACCCTCAGCAACTATTTTGCAATTTTTGTAGATCGATGGACCATGACGAACACAATTTCCGAAGTTATGAGTTGTTCATGGAATGGGCACCTGCGTATAGGATGCAGACTGAGGTGCGAAGTCAAAATCTAGCTACAACGATAGCGCGGGGCAGATTTCAAGGACGCGGACGGGGACGAGGAGGAATGGGACCTGGATGAGGCCGAGGACAATTAATTTGCTACAATTATGGAGGACCTGGGCACTACACATGGGATTGCATGAACCCGACTAGAACATGCTACCCATACTATTACCAATTTGATCATGAAGTAGTAGATTGCCCCACACTAATTGGACAAATATGGGAAAAAGGGGGGCTTCAGGCTACTCCCACTCAGAACGTCCAGATGATGAAGGAGGAACTGTGCGAGGAGGATCCTAACATGAACATGATGCTCAGAAGTGGTGAAACGATAGGAGAAGATAAGGGGAAGCAACCTAAGGAGGATGCATGGCTTCGTAAGGCCCCTACGAAGCAACCTGAATTTGATTTGGAACGCACGAAGGAAACATTTATGGAAGCTAAAAAGAGCTTTACGGAGGCTTCTATATTGGGTAGCAAGGATCAAACTCAGCCAAAGATGGATACTTCCATGCTAGCTACCCTCTTAGAGACATGCATGAAGCTAATGCGCAGGGTTGGAAAAACCGCGCATGGTCCTAAAACTAGGCAAGCATGCGTTGCACACCGAGCAGGAAATGCGGTTGACTGCCCAGATTGGGAATTATGAGATGGATCAGGTCGTTCTAGATTTGGGGTCCAATGAAAATGTCCTACCTAAATAGACATGGGAGTGCATGGATAGGCCCGCACTACAATGGTCTCCTATCCAATTACGGATGGAAAACCAACAAAAGATCTTGCATAGGGGGAGACTGCAAGGAGTCACAGTAGACATCAAAGGTGCAAGCACACGGACCGATTTTCAGGTAATAGAAATTGTGGATGATAGTAATCCTTACCCTGCATTATTAGGGATAGACTGGGCCATGAACATGAATGGGGTTATCAACCTGAAAAGACGAAAAATGATATTCGAGAAAAAGTCTCTCCGCGTAGTAGTCCCACTGGATCCAGCTAAAGGGGTGCATTACACCGAGCCGGTGCGCGATGAGGACAATGAAGATGAATTGGACTGCATCTACAAGATCACAGCATAATATCAGAATTGAGTGAACTCGACAGCGGATGGGAGAATCTCTTGGGAATGTGACAGTTCCTACACGTCGGACTCTGATGAAGAGATCGAGCGGTGGCAGAACTGATTACATTAGGTCACAACGCTAAATTGTAATATGATGGTTAGATCATTACACCACGTAACCATACAAGCAAGGGAGCTACCAATAGACATAAAGCACAAGAAGGAACTAGTAGACCTCTGCGAGATAGAAATTTTGGAGCAGAAGCAGCCAGGTACGCATTCGGGACCGTTGCGCGAATCAACGGTATAAGGATGGAGGACATGCCAAGAGAGTGAGAGAACATGGCACGGATGTAGAAGGCATGTGCCTGTACATGTTGGAGGAAAAAGTGGGGGGAGCGTCCGTCAGTGGCGTAGGATACAGGTGCATAGGGTGCATGCGCCGAACTAGCTAAGAATCAAGAACCTGAAGACGCCACAGCGAGGTATTCTGCCAGCTGATTGTGACAAAGCCAGTACAAATACTAGGGGGAGAAGAACCAGCGTTCATCTGATATGACCACCCAATAAGAATATGTGGATACCAAGTGTTCGATGGGCCTTTAAACTCGATTGTAAGAGAAAAGGGACGAAGGCAATAGAAGTAACTCCTCAAACTGCACCACCCACAGTTCACGAGGTCCTGGGCAAAGACATTCAGTGGTTGCAAGAAGCTATTCGGCATTGTACCAGCAGGCTTCATGCAATCAAGGAGGAACAGGCATGAAACAAGAGGAAAAGTGCGATGTTGAAGGAAGATATCAGCAAAATAAAAGCCGGCATTGCACAAGTATGTAGCACGAATCTGCAAATAAGGGAACCAAACCTAGCTGGGTCTAACTTGGCACTAGAACAAGCAGCGACCCTGCTATCATGGTTGTGATTGCACCAACAAAGAAGTGTACCATCGACAGCAGCGCCCGATGGGATAATGGAGGCAAAGGCACGTGAAAGGTGCCCGCAGCCCGAGCTAGCAGGGATGGGGAGATCTCGCACCTTGGGTACGACCACTTGACTAGGTGTGGAATGCACAGTCTCAATGCCCCAAGCAGCTGAAAGGAGGCACGAGACTATAAACAAGTTTGCAAGAGGCATGCGTGGAAAAAGGATTCCATGCAGGGCCAGTCGATCCGCAAAATCATGGTCGCACTATAAGTGTTGTGGTGTCATGTGGAAAGGCTAGGAGGTGACCGTTGAAATCACTATTCATGAAAAGAGGTTCAAGTTACGGTAGAGAGGAGCCGGTGGTGGGTCATTAAGACAGGAACCCCGAGCTAGATACGAAAATATCTGCTACTCAGAAGATATGAATAAATTGAAATAGGAAAGAAGGGTTCCATTCAAATATACGCGTTCCTCTAAAAGCCCTTGCACAACACTGGGAGATTTGAGATTTGAATCGGTATAGATCAGCAAGCCTCCCTTGAGTACCATGGCTAGAACCCGAACACGGTTCGCGGAAGAGCTACATCCCACCCAGGAGGAGCCAGATGAAGTGGCTGCAACCCCCGAGGTTCCAAAGTCCTCACGCACACTGCGGCCCCGAAAAAACAAGCAGACGATGGGGCCAGTCCAGGTATCATCGAGATTTGGAAAAAGGTCAATATCCGAGAAAGGCAAATCAATCACCACCAAACCTGACAAGGATGACGAAGACTTGCAAGCCCTGATCACTCAGATTGAAGAATAGGATGAGGAAGAAGAATATGCATTCCAAATACCTCCATTACCCCCATATGTCTCTCCATGGAACGGAACAGCAAAGATACCGAGGGACCTGGACGTTACAAAGAGTACACTACAAACCTCGCTTCTTCTAGATGAGATAAGGTTTGACAGTTTACCGTTGGGTCGAGTACCAAGTATCAAGTTCGAAGATTAGGATCTAGCAGACAGTGACAAGTTCCCCCAATTAGCCACAAACAAATTACTACCACGGAAATGGTTACTGGGCGTGGAAAATGTGGGCTTACTTCATCTAAGGTGGATACCCCACTATCGCCGCATGGCCATCACCATTTTTGTGATCCGACAGTTACTCTATCTAGTACATGATGGGTATGTCTGGTTGGAAGAGCCGATTCTGATCATAGCCGATTTAGTACACCAAATTACTCACCTGTCGATTAAAGGGAACAACCCCACCAACATAGTTGGAACAAGTAGTGATGTGGGTCTTGTAGAGACAATGAAGGCTAAATATAAGCTGGAAAAAGGAAAGTGTGAGTATGTAATAGTGAGCATCAATGGTCGAGGGGTGTGAATCACCACCCAGCTATTAGCCAGTAAACTCATGAGAAAATGCCACACATATGAGGTGCCAGAGCAGTGCACAGAAGGAGTCTAGTTCAACTGGGCACAGTTCTTATGTGACGAATTTCTGACAAATTGTAAGGAAGCACAGGAAAAAGGTAAGACTTTCCATTATGCATGGTTGCTACTATCCATCATTCTGGTTGCAAGAGAATTGTCGCAGGGTAGCCATTTTCCTAGCATTGAGCACAACCTACCTGAAGCAGTGTGATTTACTTCGCTTTGGACTACGAAGGACGCCATGAGGATCCGAGAGATCAAGGTATTTTGGATATTCATGAAAGCGAGTATCTGGACATGGATCACTCGCAGACCACAGATGTCCCCAACAATCTACAACATGTTGCTAAGCATGGTCGAGTTCAAAGCAAATATGTACAATCTATATATCCAGGTGTGGAAGGATCCAAAGCGAACATGGGTCAAGCTGCCATTCATTGCAACAGACGATGCAATCTATGAGGTGTTGCCAGCATGGCCTCCAAAATGGCGAGCCCCAGACATGGCCGCATTAGAAAGGATGGCAACACAATAGCGAAAGAAGGAAATCTAGCTGTGACTCACTAAACTGGTGGAAAGGACACGTTAAGGACAGAAGGCCACTTCGCTACAGGAGGTGACCCAGGAAGTAATTGACAAGGAGACCATGGAGGATCAGGAAATGTCCCAAGAACCAGACATGCAGAAGGAATTAGAGACACAAGAATGCATGGACGTTACCACCAAATCACCCCAAGGAAAACAGCGACGCAGTAAGGAATCGCCACATGCACATAAGAAGTCAAAAACAACAAAACATTTGGAGAAAGAATTTCTTGACAACAATGAACTAGTGCTCAATGTCGCTACCGGTGCATTGGAGGCATTGATGACAGAGCAGACAACTGTGTTGGGGGAGCTTAGATTGCAGCTGTGGGCATTACAGTTGTGCCCCTTGGGAGGGGTGATACCAAACCTAGCAGATGATATAACTGCAGTTGAGTAGCTGGTGCGTAGTCACACAATGAACATGTTAGTGTTGCCAACAGACACTGTCCTAGCCGAAGCTGAGAGGGACATGTGAAGTTGGGGGTTGAATTTGATTGCTCTGCCTCAAGAAACCCTCTACCAACTGTAAGATTGGGTAACCGCTGAGCTATGTTCCAGGGAAGGCCATGCCATCCAAATCTTAATGGAGCATAAAGCACATCTAGAGCAGGTTATCTTACAGTGGGATGACTTGGTTTCCAGCAACCAGGAAGTGGAACAGGCCATGGCGGAGGCTTGCAGCAAGGTACCAGAGTTGGCTGTCCCAGCGAAACTTCCAACAATTGATCAGATTCATCACATGATGGCAAGATTCTGTACGGATCGGGAAGAGGCTGCGAAAGCACAGTGGGAATTAAATTTGCAAATTGCAGAGCTAAGGCTGAAGGCGCAACCACCCACACCCCCGGAAGTTCACGAACAGTGCTGCAGTAAAATTCAAGCAGGATTGGAAGTCATAAAGCGCTCAGTCCAAGATTGCTCACTATTGTTGGATCAATCCCTCCTTACACTCAAATCCCTACAAGATGACCCAACGCGATAGCAGGTAGAAGACAAAGCACGGGAGTTATAGCAGGCATATGACAACAATCGAGGGATGGTGCAAATGGTCACCATCACACAACAACTCGCCAAGATGAAGGAGGCCCAAGTTCTTAAGGCACAAGTTGAAGCCGCTCAGCAGAAGGAGGTAGTACTTAAAGAACACATCTAGCCTTGGTTGTATGAGGCCTTCACAGTCTCCACCAACATCGAGGGAAAGTTAGCACACATGCAGGCCGCATCGGAACCCAGGTAAGCAACAGAATCTGATAATGATGCATCAATGGCTTGTGCAGAACGGGTAAAGGAGATGGCGAAAGATTTTGTTGTGAGGGTAAGTGAAGCATAGGATTTGTTGAATGACCTCTACATGAAGATTGCTACACCAGCTGAGCCACTAGGGACGAGTCATGTTGATTGTGTTAAGGGCCTGTTGGGTAGTGGAGGGCTGGTGTAACAGTTTTGGGGCTCAAAGCCCACAGTGTTGGGTAAAAGTAGGGTAAAGACTCCGCAAAATGCACGAAGCGTGAATTGTAATGAGTCAAGTCGAAGGGTTGTCTGCCCAAGAATAACGTAAAAATAATAGGGAGTGAGTTGACCTACCCATGGTCCACGGACAATGGGAATGTATAAATAGAGCGAGGCTCTATGGTTAGAAGTCAATTTTTCGATAGTTTTGTTTTGGATCTTGATGTTTATGGGTTTGTGAAGGCAATATTCCCTGCGTCTGTAAGTCTGAGTTGAGGGTGTTGGTAGATAGATAGAGGCTCTATAGCTATGTGCGTAGAGGCCTGGTTGAGTCCGCAGCTATGTACGCGGACCCCTGCAACTGAGTGCATAGGACGGATCTAGTTGTATTAACGGAAGATATTAATAAAGATAAGTTGGTTTCAGAAATATCGTGGATTTACTATATTCTGGTTTATGCATCTGTTATATGAACTTATATATTTAAAGAATGATGTTTGTGTACACTGGACTTTATTGTTAAATGTTTGCTTAAAGACTGTAACTAGAAGATCAGATCTGTAATAATCTCTTTAATAAGAAAATATTTCGGTGCGGATCTACACGACATATAAAGTAGCACGAGGCCATAGAATGGTGCGTGAACCCTCCAAATGACATCAAGACATCCCAAGGGTGAAAAAACCTAGTTCTAGCACCCTCCCCTACTACCTTGGGTGAGACCTCAGTCCGCGCTCTACACGCTATTGCCGAAAGGGCTGGTAGCTACGGGATTTGTTTGGCTATAAACTCTTCCGAACCTAGGTCAGGGCCCAATAAGCCAACAACCTTCTAGTACTTATTATCCATCATATTTACATGCCTAGTCATCGTTTACATCAGTAAAACACCATCCATGAGAGGAAACCCAAAATTACAGTCAAGGCACCGTGAAATGGAAACTCAACACAATTTTTGTCCTATGTGCAATGCCCAAGCTCTATGCGTAACACTTTTTGCAGGGCCATTTTGGAGGCCTTCCCAATGTCCAAATTGAGCTCATGATAACTCATTGGAAATATATTCAAGTTTTCTTTCCATAACATCTTGAATTGTTTCATTTGAAGCTCATTTGACCCCTCAAAAACTAATGCTCCCAATACTGCTTCTGTGTGTCCAAAAAAGGGCAGAAATGTCATTTTGTAGGTGTTTTTTGACCTTTTGGTTGACCAGTTCTACTCTAAAATATTAGAAAATGCTCAGGGTGCATGTACTTATCATTATGAATCCAAAATTCTTACCATTCCCTCATTGAATTCCCCTACGAAAAGCGCAGCACCACTAGAGCCAAAATTTATGTGTCAAAAATTGCCAAATTCTTCAAAAGGCAAAAATTCTTCAAAACTTGTTTAAAAATTTGTGGAGAACACCACCATCAAGCATATTTGTTTGCCAAGGAAGCTTCACCAAGAAACCTAATCCTATCATCCTCCTTTTTACCTTTAAGTGCTTGTTTTAGCCTTCTTTTCATTTGCTTGACCCTTATGTTGCAAATCTTGTTCCAAGTCCTGTAATGGCGAGCCACGTTCCTGATGATTTGATTGTCCCTATTGGCCTTTTGTTGCAGCTTCTCCAGATGAAATTTGACCCTGTCAAGCTAAGTTTCTCTATTCTCCTCAATTTCCTTCTCAATTCTCTGTTTTGCAGTCAAGGTAGCCAGTGTTTCTTCCTCTTGCATTATTGACTTGCCCTTATCACTTTGCCTCTTTGGTTTGAGAAGTTCCAGCTCCATGAGGACTTGTTTGTCACTTAGTTACTTGTTCTCTTGCTCAAGGTATGAAATGACATACTTATCTCTCACCAAGTTGTCCATCATTGCTTGGATCTGTGAATCTTTTTCCCTTATGGTTATGTTTTCGTTTGTTGCCTCATCTTGGGCCTCCAATTCAACTATCTCAATGCCATGATGGATGTGTGGTTGTTCTGGTTCATCATCTTCCATAAGATCAAAATACCTTTCCTCCTCATCATCAAGGCTTTCCTCGAGCACCTTTTCTTTCCCTTTATGCAGTTGTTGCACCTGTTGTACCTGTTGTGTCGATGAAGAAGGCAAAGCCCCTTGCACATTTTGTGGAGCAAGCATTTGCCTATGAGCTGATGAAGAAGGCAAGGCCCCTTCCACATCAAGTGGAGTAAACAATTGCCTATCCGCTGTAAATAACTATTTATTCGCTCTCTGATATGACTTGTAGGCTTCTGGCTCCTCGATAGCTTTAGTCTCTTAACCTTCTCACTTTTCTTTACTTTGGCACTGCTGGAAGGCCTTTCTACTTCTTGGGGCACCGATGGAGGAATTTGATTGAGGGAATTAGGGTATAAGGGATAGGTGGAAGGATTTATAGGAAATCTAGGGTTTGAAATCTGAAATAGCAAACTAAATTCAAAATGATGAAGTTAATGCTGGGAGGATAGCTCAAGGATTGAACTCACTTGTTTAGAAGTCCTAGATGGCAAAAAACATGAATTGGATGCTTGAGGTGATGTTTTTTCTCTTGTTGGTCCTATGCGCAGTGCCCTATATAGGTGCACAACACTATAGCTCTATGTGCAGTGTCATGAAAAATTTCACTGGAAAAACTGCCCTATGCGCAGTGCTCCATCCCTATGCGTCGCGCTCTGGCCTCTATGCGCAGCGCCTCCTGCTCTATGCATAGCGCCTCCCGCGCTATGCGCAGTGCCTTTTTGCAGACCATTTTTGGAGGCTTTAAAAGTGTCCAAATTGATCTTAGGATAGCACGTTGGAAAATTCTCTCTCTTGGCTACACACTGGACCTATCAAGCACTAAAAATGATCAATTATAGCCCCTAAGAGGTCAATTCTCCCAAGACTAGTCAAAACGTGCAAAATGAGGGTGCAAAAATGAAGTGTTCTCTTGCAGGAAACGTTTGGAGGTCTTCCTCAACTCCAAATTGAGTGCATGATAGCTCATTGGAAAGATAGTTTTGTCTAGTTATCATGTGACACATCAAGAAAGTCATTTGGAGACTCCAGATAGAAGAAAAAGTGATTTTTCCGAAGTCACTCCAGAAGTGCAGCAACTCTCTTGTAGAAACTGTATTTTTGACATTTCTCTAACACCATGACACCTCTGTAAAAAGGGAAGGAGGTTTTTTATCCTTGGCCTATTATGGAAACAAACCTCTCTCACTATTTCCAAATTCATCCCTTCTTTGTCTAAAACATAGTTTGAAGAAAAACCGGCCCTATGTGTGACAAATGATTTGTCCCTTGGAATGACTTATTGAGAAATGATGGAGACATGATTTGTATGATTTGGAATGGCCTCATACTTGTTGAAATGACCTCCATTATGCTTCATATAATCATATGTCTCTGATTCCATAGCCATCCCTAGCTCAATGGGTGAGGAAATTAGGGTTTAGCGCTTGTGGAAAATGATGATTTGGACACCCTTGGGAAAAGACAACTCCCTTTGGCATGCACTTAACCCTTTGAAACTTTACCCTTTCACTTGACTATTTCTTTTGACAAATTGATCTTTTGATGGTCTTGCATCTTTGGAACACTGAGTTAACAACTTGGGATGGTGAAATTATTACATTTGAAAGACATAAAATTACATAATGAAATAAGCATTTCTCTTTACAAATCATCTTCACATGGTGAAGGGATGTTATTTCATCACCCTTTACCTTCTGCTCTTATGCAATGGAATGGAACCTTGGAAACCCTAATGACCTAATGAAACCTTGAAAAAACCCTAAAAGACCTAATGAGACCTTGAAGGACTGAATTTCAAGATGACATAATGACCTCATGATTGATACAAATGGCATGATAAAAATAACTTTATGGATGATGTACAGTCAACAAGATATGAAACTATGCCAGCAAGTAATCATATTTAGGGAAGAGCGATGTTTTTGGACTGGGACTACCATCAGTGACTAATTTTTTTGCATGACCTAGTGGAATGATGACAAATTTCTGAATGGGACCCTTAAAATGATATGAAAAGAGGATTTTTTTATCACTGATAGCAAGATGTAAATTCTAACACTAATAGGGCAAAGGGGACTTCTCCCTCCGCTTGGAGCCACACTCTTCCTGTTCTGCCTGTGTTAGGTCCATATACTACTAATATAGCCCCTTATTGTTATTATTACAATCCACTTATTATATTTTTGTGCCCATGTAGTCCCCATATTATTATTATTATGCCCCATAGAAGCCCACTATTTTTATTATTGTGCACTTACATTATTATTGTTATGTCGGCTCTGATTATATTATGACACCTTAGACTCCTATATATAGAAATGAGGTCTTGTCATTTGTATCATCCAAGAATTGTTCATTTTTGTAATTTAAAGGAGGTTTCCCCCTCGAAGAGTCTTATTTCTAAGGCGTTGGTCTATCTTTTCTATCTTTTTGTGAGCTAGTTTCATAACATTTGGTATCAGAGCTTTCGATTCTAGGGCTTCGTTGCTCCAAACAGGTCATTGTGGAATTTTCACTATAACATTTTCGCTACGAAGTTTCAAATACTAAAACAAAAACCCATTTGTGAAAACATCGGTCTGCAACTCGGGTCCGAATTTCAAATCTTGTCTTGCTATATTTTCAGAGATATGATCTGAGGAAGTTAGGGTTTTTGCAAGCTCTAGAATTTCATCTCAGAAAGGTCACCATGGAATGTTCGATATAATTTGTTCTCTATGAAGATTAAGACTCTAAAATTAAAACCCATTTCAGCCACAATCGTGGGGAAGCTCAGGCCCAAATTTTAGATCTTGTTTTGCTATATTGTCAGACATACAGTCCAAGACATTTAGGGTTTCTATAGACTCCCGATTTACATCCCAAATAGGTGACCTGGGGAAAGTTGTAATAACTATCTCTCTGAGTATCAGATTGAAATTTCGTAAGAAGTTACAGAAAGAAAACAGAGTGTAGTTTTTTGTCTATATTTTTTAGATATGAAGGTCAAAACAGTGACATGTGGCACTTCATAGAAATTCGCTCTTTTGAAAAGGTATATAATTAGGTCATCTTGGGAGATTGTGCATAACTCTTTCTTAGAGAATCCAATTTCGACCAGACTGGTGGTAGTGGAAAGAGGATACAAAGGGCTACTGCAAGCCATAGTTTCAGAACTAGAAGATCTGAAATTACATAGTTACAGTCATTTCAAGATCGAGCTCCTAGAATTAAGAAAAGGTGATATGAGGAAGTTTGATGGCAAGGATCTGTTAAATTGGATACTTTAGATGGAGAAATATTTTGATCTACATGAGGTACAACTGTTACAAAAAGTACGTATTGCATCTTCATATTTAGAACCGAATCAATTTTTATGGTAAAGGGCTTTGTTCTCGTAAACCACTTGTTACGTGGTCAATTTTCATGGAGGAAATGATAGCACATTATGAGGATACAAAGAGAAGAACCTTATTTAGCCAATTGATAAATCTCAAACAAAAGTGTTCAATAGAAGATCACATTGAGGACTTTCAAAAACTGAATATAAGGGAAAATGATATTTGAGAGAAGCAGAGGATTGATGTATCCATAGGGACTTTAAAGGATAAAATTGAACATGAGGTTTGTCTTTGGGAACCTGATTCATTGGAGAAAGAATTCAGGTTGGCAAGAAAAGTGGAAAGAAAAATTATTGCAACAAGGAAGTCTACCCCTCACAACTATAAATATGGAAGTGTTGTTTCTCATAGCTTTCCACAACCTACAAGTTTGACACCACAACAATTGGAAGAAAAAAGAGAAAAAGGACTTTGTTACAATTGTGATAACAAATACATTAAAGGTCATAAGTGTGCTGAGAAGAAGTTATTTTACATTGATTTTGAAGAGGAGGAAGAAAAGGATCAAGAAACATCCAAAGAAGAGGATATACACCAGGAACCAACCCCAGAGAAAGAAGAAATGAATCTGACCATATCTTGTAAAGCATTGGCAAGAATTACCACTCCTCAAACTCTCAAGATAGAAGGATAGATCAAGAAGAAAAAGGTTCAAGAAGTGAAAGATAACAACGAGAAAGAAGAAATGAATCCGACCATATCTTGTAATGCATTGACTGGAATTACCACTTCTCAAACTATCAAGATAGACAGACATATCAGGAAGAAAAATGTTCAAGAAGTGAAAGATCACATCGAGCATCAAAAAAAAGTTCTCCAACTTTTAAAGGATAACACCACTTTGGTACAGAATCGAATGAAACAAAGAGAAGATCAACATCGCAGTGAAAGAATTTTTGATGTAGGCGATTGGGTATTTTTACAGCTACATCTCAAGCAAGATATTTATGAGAAGGAAATTTTGGCAATACTACATGCACTTAAGAAATGGCGACCTTACCTAATGGGAAGACACTTCAAGGGTAAAAATGGATCATGATAGTCTTAAATACTTTTTAGAACAAAGATTATCTTTAGAAGAACAGAAAAAATGGGTCACAAATATGTTGGGTTATGACTTTGAAATCATCTACAAAAAAGGGAAGAAAATTGTTGTTGCAGATGCAGTCTCAAGAAAGGACGAGGTTGTGGAAGCATTGTTTTGTGCTATTTCTGTTATCCAACTAGATTGGATAAATGAAGCAAGGGATGAATGGAAGAAGGATGAAGAAGTGTGGCCACTCATTCAAAAGTTGCAGAAGATCCCACTTCAATCAATATTTCTAGAACTTGATGAGGAAGGAAAACTCATATTGGAACCTGGAGCAATCACAGAAACAAGAACCCGACAGCTACGAAATCGATCAATTTCAGAGTATCTCATCAAGTGGAAGAACTTACCCATTGAAGATCCCACATGGGAGGACAAGAATTTTATACAGAAGCATCAAGAACTACTCAAGCGTTGAGGACAACACTTTTTGAAGGATAGGGGCATGTTAGGTCCCTATACTACTAGTGGTAACCCCTTAATTGTTATTAGTACAACCCCCTAATTATATTGTTGTGCCCATGTAGTCCCCATATTGTCATTATTGTGCCCCATAGAAGCCCACTATTGTTATTATTGTGCCCTTACATTATTATTGTTATGTCGGCTCTGATTATACTATGACCCCTTAGACTCCTATATATAGAAAGGAGGTCTTGTCATTTGTATCATCCAAGAATTATTCACTTGTGTAATGTAAAGGAGGTTTCCCCCTCGAAGAGGCTTATTTCTAAGGTGTTGATCTATCTTTTCTATATTTTTGTGAGCTAGTTTCATAAAAGTCTGTTTCTTCACAGCATGCTCTGCTTCCACCCGTGCTTTCTCCTTTGCCTCATTTTTCCGCTTCTTGGGAAACTGTTGAACCTTCTGCTTGGCTGCTTCCATCTTTTTCTTCTTCATGAACTTGCTAGTCCCTGCGGCTAGATTGGATGTCGAATTCAAATCTGTTGGTCAGCGCTTGATGACCTCCTGGATAGCGTCATCTGTAGTGAGGTAGGGTAGGTAGAACCATTTATGCTCTGGATCCTTCCGTGCCTAGATGTATACCTGGTGGAAGTCGTCTTTGAACTCTGCGTACCTTGAAAGTCTTTTTAACACAATTGGTGACAACCGCAACTTCTGGTTGATGACTGTGTGAATCCTTGCCTCCATTAACAGCCAAAATACTTTGCTCTCTGCTACCCATGCAACATCTTTCACGGCCTAGAGAGATGAAAATTTTACAGCCTCTGGAAAATCTCTCTCAATGGGAGGAAACTCGCTATCCTCCAGTAAATCCTAGGTGGTGAGCACAATTGATAGCAACAACCATGAATAGTGGAATGGTTTACTCTCATCATGTGTCTCCCTACAGTTCACGAGGAACTCACTACATAGGTAGCACGACCAGTTGAACCGCATGCCCTTCGCGCACTGGGCAACCAAGGAAACCACTGGCATCAAAACCTCATCTGCGCAACATTCTCTCATAATTTTTTCAACCAAAATATGCGTGGCAACCTTGACCATGGGGTCAGTGATCGAGGCAATAGAATACCCCCGCGATTCTTGATAAGCTTGAACTTGTCCTTCATTTTCTCCATGAGGTTGCACTCGCTCATTTTTCCACCAAAAGCCTTGCCCAGATTCAATCCTGAGTGTGGAAACAACGTGAATCAATGGATCAACATATCGGTGATGGGGATTGGCACGCTCAACCACAAGCACCCTTCATGCACCATGCACAATAATTGCTTAATGATAATCAGGTTTATGTTGGAGCAGTGGTAGTGGGGCACCCACAATAGGTTTAGCAACCCTAAGTTGTTTACTCCGCGAATCCATTCCAAAGGCTCCAGCATGGTGACACCTATTTCTTGGTAGAAGACCCTCTTCATGTAGGCATCTATTGGAAGGTGGGGGAACCGCTCGTGGTCCGCCACATACTAGTTGTCAAGATTTAAATGGGGGATCCGCACCAAGCACAGACCTTCAAAAGGGACACTTTCCAATAGCAAAGGGTGTGTGGAGAAGGAATTTCCCTACATCTAGGTCCTTAGGGACCTTCACTTTTCCTTTGCGCAGAGGGATATACTCTGGCAACTTAGAGATATAATCCACCGCCTCGACATCTATATCCTTCACGCCCTCATCAGCCTCCAAATCCACCATTTCCCCTTCTCCTTCATGCTCGGCTTCTCTTTTCTTTGGGCCTCTATGGCAGCATGCTTTCTTGGTGACTCGCGCACTGGCACTGGCTTCTTTTGCTTATCTTTATTCAGCTTAGGGACCTCTCTCACTAGTGTAGGCTTCAGCCTAGGTGACCTCGACGGCGTAGGCACTACAGCTGGAACCTCCATGCTTATCACTTCTAGGGCTGCTCCTTCAGAGGCAACAATCCCCCCAGTGTTTTTTGTCTGTCCTGGTCCTAGCATGAAGCTAGTAATAAGGTTTCAATCCAACTCATGCAATTTTTCTAACACAAGGATTGCAACCAAAGCTTCTAAGTAATCATGATTCATGCACACCAAACAACTCAACACAAAAATTCTCAAGATGCAAAGTGTTTTTTTTTGGACGGTGGATGGCCATGTGTAATTTATAAGTGATTTTGAATACCAATTTGACCATTTCCCCCAAAATCGGTTCATAAATGCTATATTGGTGGCATATTTCCAAAGATTTCATTCTTAAATACATCCTTAAATACCTTAAATTCCTCTCCTCTTAACCGTCTTCTGACAGTCAAATCATGAACATTGATGTTAACTATCACTTTTTTCTTGTGCTGTGTGGTCTCTCTCGCTATAGCACATCTCCCTTCACGCTTCTTCTAGTGTTGTGACACCGTCACTTCTCGACCAGATCCCTAGTCACACAGCTCTACAAACCAGCAAGTGTAGTCTATAGTCTCTCGCTCCCTTGTTGCTACCTAGAGCACTAAGACTGTACTACCATCATGTAGTCATTGGGTTGGATCCCCATTGTATGGCTTCAAGCGGCTTCCAATTCCCTTTCCTGGAAATGAATCTCCATTCAAATTCACGAGCTGAACTTCTCCACCATCTGTAATATCTTTGATAACATATCATCCTAGCCATTGCATTTGAAGTTTTCCTGGAAACTTATCAAACTTGCTGTCATATAATAAAAGTAAATCGTTTACCTTGAGGGTGAGCAGTTTGATGTGTCGATCGTGCCAAGGTTTTTCGCATTCCTTCTGAACCTGCTGATGGAATCCAACCAGAAATCTATCCTCCTCAAGCTCTAGGAACTGCAAGAGCCTCTCTTCTAAGACTCCACAGTCTGCCATTCCTGTAAAATCCATTATGCGTAGACTTGGCACAATGTATTCCATAGGCATTACAGCTTCTACGCCATACACCAACATAAAAGGTGTCTGACTAGTAAGTTTATTAGAGGCAGTTCTATAAGGCCATAACACCATTGGTACCCACACATCCCAGTCATTCTACTATGTGTTACAAACCTTTATAAGTGCATTCTCCAATATCTTATTAAATGCCTAAACCACCCCCTTCACCTGTGGATGATATGGCATACTCTTCTGATGATAAACCTGGAATTCTTTGGTTAGTGCGATGATCGTTTCATTAAGGAAATGCGTACTGCGATCACTCATCAGTATCTTCAGGAAACGAAACCTGGTCAACACATATTCAAACAAGAAGTTTGTTGTTGTTTCCCCATTATAGTCCTTTATAGGCTTTGTCTCCACCCACCTGGTCAAATATTATGTTGCGGTGATGATATACGCGCACCCATCTTCTTTCCTGGAGGCTGAATTGGTCCTACAAAATCAATTTCCCACTTCTCGAATGGTTTTCATGACATCTGCAGATTCAAAGGTAGCTCATCCCTTTGCGATGGCTTGCCCATTCTCTAACATGCATCGCATGCCCTACAATATGCCTTAGAGTCCTTATGTAGCGTCGACCACCACAATCCAGTGCACAAAATCTTCTACGCTATTGCTTTTCCTACATAATGGCCTCCTGCATCTCCACCATGAGCTTTAGCGAGGACACTAGTGTGCTCAAAATCAGGCACATAACATCGAAGTATTTCATCCGATCCCATTTTATACAAATGACCTGCAATAACTGAAAATATCATCGCGCGTACCACCAATACCTTCTTATGTTGACTCGTGTAGCCTTCTAGTGCCATTCCTGTGGTCAGGAAGTGGATAATGTCTACAAAGTGATTATCTGCTACACGCACCATGAAGAGCTGCACGTCAGGCAACCCCTCCTCCAAATTGTTGGCTCCTCTCCTGTTTCAATGCGCAACAGACACTTTGGTCCCTTATTCAATCATCTCAGCTTCACAATTACCTCGAAACCATACTCCCAAAACAATAACAGCCATCTGCATATCGCCCCCCCCCAACACAGGCTTGTTGACTAAGTACTTTAATGCAAAATGGTCTATGTACATCTTAAAATGTCTACCTAGCAGGTAATGTCTGAACTTCTGGAGTGCATACACCATAGCCAGCCCCTCGTGTTATGTCGTTGAGTAATTCTTTTCAACCTTAGACAACTTCCTGCTCACAAATGCTATAGGGTGATCCATCTCTCCTTCACTGGCCTGTGTCAGCACTGCCCTTAGCGCAATACATAAAGCATCCATGTGCACATGGAATTCCTTCTTCTAATCGTGGAAGACTAGGATCAACACGATAACCATTTTATCCTTCAATATATCTAGACTCTGCTAAGATTCCTCATCCCAACAGAATGTAGCATCTTTCTTTAGCAACTTTTCCATAGGCGTAGTAATCTGAGCATAACTCTTTATGAACTTCTGATAGTACCTAGTATGGCCCAGTGTTGTGTGCAATTGTTTAACACTCCTCCGTGCCTCCAAATTGACTATAACTACGATCTTAGCTAGGTCCACCATCAATCCTTGTTTGCACACCACATTACACAACAAAATTCCAAAGGGGACGCAGAACAAACATTTCTTCAAATTTAGCGCGATCTGATACCTTCGGCATGTGTCCAACATCAAACACAAACTAACTACATGGGGCTTTACTAGTCCAAACACTGTCCAATCATCAAAATAGAACTCCAAAAATTTGTGAATGAACTCTTTGAACATCACCATGACTACGCGCGAGAAGATCATCGGTGCATTCTTAAGTCCAAAAGGCATTACAGTATATTGTAAGCATCTCCACTCTGCTGTGAAGGTTGTCTTGCTCCTATCTTCTGGCGCGATACCCAGAGAACCCATCAGTGAATGAATAGGCTTCCTGCTCTCCAACATTGTCCAGTACTTCATCTATGAATGGTGTCATAAAAGGATCATGAACGCAAGCATCATTAATCTTTCTGAGATCTATGCAAATTTGTATCTCACTCTTTTGATTCTTCTCTTGGACCACCATTGGGCTCACCGAATTAGACTCCTCCACTGGTTCAATAATACCTGCTTCCATCATCTTATCCATTTCTAAGTGTACCCTTTTTTTGTACTTCGGATTAAGGCGATATGGCCTCTGCTTAATCGGCTTCACGTCAGGCTTCAAGGTAATCTTCATTATCCCAAATCTCCTATGATACCTTTCAAGTCTGAAAAAATCATGGGGAACAAATCCTGATACTTGTGGAGCAACTTAGTGACCTTATCTACTATGGCATCATCCCAGTAGTCCCCAATCTTTGTAAAGTTCAGTTCCGCCTCTGTGCCAATGTTCACTTGTCTAGTCTTCAGTGGCACTGTAATATATGGATTCTCTATATACGGTCATTCAACTTCAAGGTGACCCTCTCCCTCTGGGATATTGATGTTCCTTGGATCCTCCTCTCCTTCTTCGGAAGTCACATTATAGCATTCTAGCTCATGGCGCAGCTAGGCTGTCCAATCTAGCTGAATCAATTCCATAAGATCTTATGGTACTCTGAAGATCGTTACCTTAACCTCCTGCAGTGCCTCCTCTAGACATTCGAACCCATTTTCAAAGTTTAATGTCATCAAGAATCCTTGTCTCAAAATATCCCACTCTTTAGTGCCATGACAAAGCTCTGTTTCTAGGTACCAATTCATTGGTATTACATCCAAAGTGTGACAGAATAAATGTACCCACTCGGGTTGCGGCTCTGTCCCATAGACCTCAATCCATATTGCTAAATGATCGTGCGGATCATTCCTTCCATCATATTTCTCTGTTAGCCAAACTTTTGGTCAACCAAACTGCAATATCATCATTCTCCTATACTCGCACCATTCATAGAAATTGTCCTTGTGCGTACCCCACCATCTCGCGGGCGTAGCACGCAGTGCCAAATCCAATGCTTGGAAGCAATGCTTCTCAGGCACTTCCCTTTCAAATGCATCTTATTGACATCAGTTAGACCATCATAATAAGTTAAATATCTTACCTTGGAGGAAACACATCGCAGCAATTTAGTCATCATATTATAATGCAGCGTAGATACTTCATGCAACCTATTATGCCAGTGTTCCAACTCCTCATCTGAGTCTGATGTACAGGAACTTTCACAGTCCCATGCGATGCATCCATCAGCTATTGAATTTACCCAATCTTGGTCCCGCGCTATTACCTTATAGATCTAGTCCAAATCATCATTGTTTTCCTCATAATTGTGCACTGGTTTAGTGTAGCATGGTCCTTGTGCAGAGTCCAAAGGTACTACTATGCCGAGTGATTTCCTCTCAAAATACATTGTTCACTTCTTCAAATTGATGAGCCCATTCATACCGATATTCCAATCGATTCCAAGGATTGTGGGATATGGATTGTTGTCATCAATAATCTCTATCACTTTGAAATCGGCCAACGCACTCACACCTTCTATATCTACTATCACTCCATGCAATCTCCCCATAGGCATAGTATTATGTTGATTTTCCATTCTCAGTTGAATCAGAGACCACTACAGTGCAGGTCTCCCCATTATTTTCCATGTCTCCTTAGGAAAACCATTCCCATCCGACCCCAAATCCAAAATGACCTAGTCCATTTCATATTCTCCTATTTGTGTGGTGAGCCTCATATCGCGCCTTGTTATTGTCTTATGTTTTCCTATCTTTTTGACTGCACGATGTCCTTCAGGAGCAGTTTCCTTACCAACACACTTATTTATCAGTTCTTGTAATCCTCTCACAACCTTGCTATCATGCAACAACTTTGTACAAGTTTCCAAGAAGGTGATAAGCATAGAGGGGTCAACTTCTTTAGATAAATGATCTTGACATCTTGAGGTAAATTCCTCAGTGAAGCTTTTCTCTATTTCCCAGCCATCCTCCATGCTAATGACATATTACAACCAAGAAACCACATGCATGTGCCATGCATGCCAAAAATAGTGAAGGAAACATACATTCAACTCGGTACCTACAAGAAAATCTGATGTAGTTACTGATCTCGATGCCCACTTGTGTCTTCCTGCTCTTCCTTTTCCTTTTGACTCCAAGAATCCAAGTATGCCACACCCTATAAGAGTTCTCCAAGAAAACTCTAAGTATCCAAGAGTATGAGAGAGAGAGATAATAATGAGGGAGCCCCAACACTGAACTGACCAAGCTTACTTGCTGATCCTCAGAACCGTTTTTATGAATGAGGCCTCTATTCTCTTCATTTTCCATTATTTTCCTTCAATTTCCTCCTCACATGCAACCTATGACCTTTCACCTTCCTTTTCTCCTAATTTCCATTATGTTCTTAAATAAATTCCAATTAATGCCTCATGCCTTTCCAAAGCCATAGCCATTGGCTTTGCCAATTTCCTTTAGCCATAATAAACAGAATGAACACCCACTAGGATGTTTTTTCTCACCATTCAGCTCGGAATACGTGTCCCATCATTGTGGCCTTATATGTTTTTACATGGAATTTTAACCAGGGTTGTTATGAAAACCCCCCCTTAGGGGAACACTATCCTTGGTGCTCAATGACACATATAACCAACAAGACGGTTGAAAACAAAACATAGTACCCATGGATCTTTATAACATAGCTCATTACAATATTTAGAATGACCATCTGCTGAAACATGACAAACATATCATTTACTGGAGATTTATAACATAGCTCATTATGGTATTTACAATAGTAACCACATATAAACACATACACATTTGCTTCAACTAGCAATAATCATACTATCTATGGAGCTTTATAAATCCATCTCAATAAAATATTTATAATAGTACACACATATACACATATGTGCATTTGCTCTACTAGCAAGTAAAAGGATATGATGTCTGTGTCAGTCAACAAGGGAATCCAAAAGATCACACCTCAACCCTCAAATGTAGTACTAGGATTCACATCCTTCCCATGAATTCTAGAATCCATTGTAAAGTCAAATCTGTATCCACTGACCAGCACTATAATCCTGCACCACTTGTCCTCTGAGTGAATAGTTTTCGGCTCATAATTCCAGAGTGAACTCCCAGTGTGCATTTGATTCCATCTAGAAATTCTAATTGCCAAAACAAATATATGCATGACCTTCCCTTCTCTTCTACATAGTCCCTCAGGAATCTAGTCACCCCTTCCATTGAGTCACTCATCTTCCATGTTCTGCTGGCACCCCCATCTTGGGTAGTCCATCCCTTGGCAAGCCTTCCTCCTATTGGAAGATACAAAAACCAAGACATATCCCTGCCTTCAAACCATCATACCAATCATAACATGCTCATTGAAATCAATGGACATTGTTGGTTACCAGTGTACTACAATGGCCCTGTTCTTGAATGCTTTACCAGCATATTGTTGCATTTTCTAATTCCTTTTATTGTCGCTGCTAATTCTTGCAGTCGATTTCAACCACCCAATTGGGAATTTCTGTGCTAAATGTATCAAGCACATACCTTCCATTAGATTTAAAATAAATTGAAATAAATTCACATCATGCCTCATTGGAATCTTGTCAATAAGTTACACTTGCAATCATGTTTACTTCCTATCACAACAAGTTAAACTAGCATCTTTGATCAAATCATCATGTATAAAAATATCACATCAAGTTAGCTCAAAACACAACCATCATAGATCAACATCATAAATGACATGTATCCATCATAAACCAAAATCATAAATCACATGCATAGTAAAACTAAATAAAATATTGTTACTTATCCTTTAATCAATCCTTAGCTTCTACCTTTGTCCTTATTCTATACGCCCTCTCGATCAGTTGCCACACCCAAAAAACACCCATTGCCTTCTCCTCAACCATGTGCACATACACATAGTGTGCATCACACACATACAACCACACATGGCATAACCCACCATGCACCGACAACTGACATACAACACATACACCTACACCCAGTGTACAACACAACATAATACATACTCCTATGTTCGATGTATGACACAACAAAACATGTATGCGTACACAATGTCCATCACAAGACATACATCTACACATAATGTCTGACACCACAAAATTCATACACATACACCCAATCTACAACAAAACTCACACATCTATACCTGATGTATAACTCCACACCATACACGTACTTACACGCCGTGTACAACACAACAAAATACATGTGCTACATAGAGTACAACACAATGAGTATGCATGTCACGACAGAACAACTACACAATAAACATACATAGTATCACATGTGCACCACACAACATGTACAACATGCACATAATACCATATGTACACCAATAGCATATGTATAACATGTACACAACAAACACTAAATGTAGACATCACCACTAGCACAATGCGTACACAGTATCACATGTACACGACACCACCTACACAACATGTACACAATGCCACCTATACACCATACCACTTGTACAATGTGTACACAATACCACATGTACACAGTACCACATACACAACATGTACACGGCAGCAAATGTACACAGTGCCGCATGCATGACGTGTACAGAGCACCACTTATATCACTTGTACATGACATCACATGCACACAACACCACTTGTACAATCATGCACACAACACCATATGTACATAACACCACATGTACAACATGCACGCAACACCACATGTACAACATGCATGCAACACCACATGTACACAACCTTGCATATCCAACATGTACATAGCATCATCTGTGCACAACATGACATATCCAACATGCACAGAGCACCATATGCACACAATGCCAAAATACATCATACGCACAGTACAATATGTACACAGCACCGCATGTACAACCTATACATAGCACCATCTATAGCCAACACTGCATATCCAACATTTTCACAACACTATCTATACCATCATGTACATAACATTACATAAACAACATGTACACACACTATATATACACAACACCACATGCACACAACATCACAGATGCAACATGTGCAACATATACAAGATATGCATAACAATAGTACCACACATCCAAAACCACACTGTCTCTACCAAGCAAGCTTGCTTCCAGCATCTTATCCATGCTTGTCCTAGCATGTCGCAGACCACACTTCTTTTCATTTTATTGATGTATCCCTCGGAATAACTTGTCCATAACATAGATAGAATATAATCACATAATATCAACTCCTAACCACATGATACTGACCTTGTATATTTGTCAGTACTATTCTTCCCATTTGATTCCTCATAAACGAGGAACCTCTTCATGTCATTTTCCTGCATAAGCAATCATTCCTTCATAAGAATGATTCCTGCTAACCCTGTCAGAGAGTGACATATATACATGGACACATACATACATATACATAAACATTAGCATAAGACAATCATGATCCTGTCAGACAATGATATACATACACACACATATACATATAAATATTAGCATTAATAATCATGATCCATGATGACCCTATCAGACACAACATACTTACATACATACATGTATACACATATAGACATCAACATAATCATGGTCACAACATAGTGAAAAGATATCAAGTTCAAGGTTAAGAGAGCTCCCTTTATGCATGCAACACATGTGCAACAATGAGAACAACATTTCCCAACATAGCCAAGGCATCTAACACCTCAAGTCCATTTACTTTACCTTTTCTGGTTACCTTTCTCATGTATGTACTTCCACCATCCATTTACCATAATGAACCCAACTAGTCCAATTAACTGTCATAGTCTTAGCTTCAACTGCATTTACTCATTCACAAAGCTTCATTTGAGTCTTACATTACCTGTTGGATTTCATTCAGATCTCCCCGAGCACCACTAACTTTCCCCTTTTCCCAAAAAGTTCCCAAGACTCAAAACTTAAAAGGCAAGCAGAAGAAAAACCAAGAAGAAAACCATGAAAACCAATAACAATATGACACCACGAACAAAATGGTATGGCCATACACTAGACATAAAAAAAATGAAAATCAAGCACAAACAAATACCAAAGAATCAAAGTCATAAGACTCTCAACAAACACCAAGACTTAATCCCCATGGTTCCTAGTGCTTCCAAAGGAAAGATCAACCTCAACCTTCTTCATAATTTCATGGTCGTCTACTTGCCATGCAATCCCCTGCATCATAGTGCCGTTAATGCATAATTATCAGTTCATAAATAAACATAACAACATACTAGTTACCTTACCTTGTTGTGCCAAGCACATTTCCTTGTAACTCAACACGTCCATTCCATCTCTCAAGGGGCTCCAATTCCCTTGATGAATCCATCCATAATCGAAAACTAGTTGATATACCTATCAAACACATGCTCATGATTATAGTATATATCCACATAATGTCAGACAAAATCAAGGTTAATAAGACTTCCTATATGCAAAGCACTCATTCATTTGGAATTAGGGTTTCCCAAACATAACCAAAAGAATTCTTGCCCAATTCCTTTCTTTTAACTTTTTATTATGTGTCGTCACATCACTTGAATGTTAGTTATATAAACACATCCATTGTTACCTTGTCATGCTAATACCAAGCATCTTATCCTACAATTGCTCGCACATGTCAACCACATATTCCAAATATCAAGATAATCAACCTTTATGAAGACTAACAATCATGTCATAATCCATAGTCAACTCATAGTCATTAGACATAATGCTACAACTATCATGTAGTTAAACTCAAGTACATGTCAACTATCTCAACACATATGTATTAGTACAACCATGTTACAACAATATCAATTTGTTAAGAAATCTTATATACACATGCTCATATCATACAATAAATCAAACATTCAATAAACTACAAATGTGCCATGCTCAAACACCAAATCGACTACCTAATCAACATTCAAGCACAAAATAGATGGCATAAGCAAGCTTATACCTTAATGTATCTCAAGGGAGGTTATCTTGTCTGCACAATCAATCTACTTATCCCGATATAACTTCATAACACATAATCTCAAGCACAAATACGATCATGATATCCATAATAGTCACCAACTAATATGTTCACATCATAACTCATACACAATTATCATTCGCACATATGCAAAGTCAATCTAGACTAGTACGACATAATATCACATCATACTAACACACACCTAAATGTCATAACCCTAACCATGAGCATAGACCAGCCCAAATTAGTATGATACATATAACATCAATATCTTAATGTAATAACCCTAATCATCAAGTTATTAGCATAAAACAACAAGAAGTTAACCTCTAACATACTCCACAAAAATATATGACATAAAGCATAGTCATCAAGTTATCTAACATAAAACAACAATAGCAATGCATACAACCACAAATTACTATTATTCTTGACTATCTGATACATGTGCATATGACTACACTAATCAACTATCCTCTATCATGTATTGTAACTATAACATCAAAAGACATTAACAATGCAAACTTTGAAATGGGAACTGTAAACTCAAAACGAGAACTGTAGCCAAAAAACCCCCAAAAAAACATGAAAAACAACCCAGAAAAGAAATTTGTGTATTCTAGAATGATGTTTTATTTTTTTAGGGTTAATTTTTAACATTTTTAAAAAATGGCAGTAAAACCAATTTTTTTGTACAAAGTAAATGAAAAAAACACACTGATGTTGTTGGTAGAATAACATTTTTCTTTCCCAGGATTAATTTCAACATTTTTTAGTAATTGCGTTAAAGATAAAATAATGGGATCCAAAACACATTAAAATTCCAACAATTTTCATCCATGTCGTTAAACATATATTAACATGACACTAAATATCGCTAAAATTATAATTGCTTTCAACCATAACATTAAAGATAAAAAAAAAAAAAAATTGACAAATTTTCAACCATAGAATTAAAAACTTTAAGTTTTCATCATAGTTTTAACCATGACATTATGAACATATTACATGACTAAATTAATCAAAATCTAAATACTTTTAGATTAAATGAAACATAAATTATTTCTCTAAGTTATTGTTGCATTGTGGATATTCTAAACAAATAAATTTCATCATAATTAAAACATATAATCCAAAAAACATAAAAATGACTCATAACTTCATGTAACATCATATGGAAATTAAAAAATTTATTTCAAGATACCATGCAAACATCAGTATATAAACTCTCTAAGAAAATTATTCAAAATCACTCATATCTTCTTGCACGCCATCAAAATTCACATCTTCATATGAATGACTGGATGCAAATGAAGATGTTCCATATTCTTCTCTTTCATCAACTAGTGCCCCATCTGAGTCAACATGCATGCCCACTATTTCAGTTTTCAAAACTCTTCTAGACCTATGACTGGGTTCAGCAAACTCCTATCCCAACACTGTATCTTCTGGTAGAAACCTCTTCATAATATCTATCATCCTAACGCGAAGAGTTCCTCTCTTTGTTAAATTGAAGTCATAAACACGTATGTCAAAATCATCCAATTTTAAGAGGTCTATGTAGGAATGATTTATATTTGTACCCTTTATTTTTCTCTTTCTGCCAATTTTTTTATCAACTACCATCTCTGGATTGTACACACCATTGAATGGGTGTGTGTTTATGGCATACCAATGTACTTGAACACCTACAACATCTTCATTTTCTATAATGACCTTTATAAACTTGGAAACCCATAATGGGTAGCCATTGGCATCACCATCTGCTAACACTGCGATCATGCAACCCTCCTTAATATGTTGTACTAAACCCTTGTAAATGTCTTCCATGAATTCACATTGTGCATGAGATCTTCTTAAACCAATATACATTTATCTTTCCTCTACCTGTGAAGAATTAATAATACCTTGAGATTGTTGTTTTGCAACAATGTTTCTTTCCTCATGTTCATTTAACACATTTTGTGGCCAAATAAATGGATTCTTCAAAAGTATATCTTTATTTGTTGATCTTGAAATGATATCACTCTGATTATTGAAAAAAAGACTCCCACCAAACTCAATTATAAATATCAAAGTACTCAAATGTATATCTAATATATTAGGAGAATCAACCACTTGGCTTTCAAGGGGCTGATTCCCGGAATCGGCCCCCTGCCTACCAGGGAGTTGTTGTGCCCTAAATGGTTCCCACTTGGGGCACAAAAGTCCCCCGGCGGGCATTAGGCCACTAAGCCCCGGGAAAGCACACCTGGTCATGGGCATGCCCGCTCGCGACACAATGAACATGCAAGCCAACATGCCCACTATGTTATGGACGGGCATGCCCACCACATGGCGCGCCCGCTCAAGCTGCCTTGGGCGGGCACACCCAGACATGTGCGTGCCCACCTCCTTTTCCTCAGAATCATCCCCCTGCCTACCAGGGGGTCATTGTGCACGCCTACGGCTGGGCGTGCTAGCCCAAGGCACATACTCTATGCATGTGCCTTGGGAGGGTGTGTCGATACATGGGAAGGCATTCCCATGGCCAAGGGCACTTTCTTGAGGCATAACAACCTCATGATAGGCAGGGAACCAATTCTCAAAATAGGCCCCCTGCATGGGAATCATCCCCTCGCAGGTAGGGGGGAAATTCTGAGAATCTTCCCCCTAACCTACAAGGGGACGATTCCTAGAATCAACCCCAAGATTTCTATGTGGTTGTTGTGTTGTTGATAGGTACAGTCAGTTGTAGGTGTGCCCAACCGTGGCACATCAAGTGTGTCGTCTTACATGCTCATTGTGTCATGGACAAGCACGAAAATGGCCAGTGCGGCCCACCTAGGGCTCAACATCCCCCTTCCAGGTAGGGGCCTGATTCTCATAATCATCCCCATACTTGCCAAGGTGCCAATTCTCAAAATCAGCCCCTGGCAGGCTAGGGGGTTGATTCCTAAAATCAGCTCCCTAACAGGTAGGGGGCCGATTCTCATAATCAACCCCAAGCAGGAGAGGGTTTGATTCAAGGAATCAACCCCTTGGACTGCGAGGGGCCATTTCTCAGAATCGGCCCTTACCTGTCAGGAGACCAATTCTGAGAAACAACCTATTTCCACCCAAGGGGACGATGTGCCCCAGACGGGCATGCCCACCGGCAACATAACAAACCCCTAGGAAGAAGGTATGAACCCCCTCCCTGCGAGGGGGTTGATTCACTAAATCAGCCCTAAGAAATCGGCCCCCTGGCCTTCCAAGGGTTGATTCCCAAAATCGGCCCCCTAGCCTACCATGGGTCGATTCCTAGAATTGACCCCCTACCTAATAGGGGGTCGTCGTGTCTCAACCAAATGTGCCCACTCACAGCACAATGGCATGAAAAATGGCATGCCCATTATGCCACAAGCAGACATGCCCACAGTCGTTTGCGCTCTCCCAAGGAATAGGCGTATGTGCCTTGGGAGGGCCTACCTATGGGGGGGGATTACAAGCATGGATGCTTGCATGCCTGTTGTGCAGTGGGCAGGCGTGCCTACCTACAACATAACATCCCCTTGGATGGCAAGGTGGTGATACACAGTATCGGCCCCTTGTCTTCCAGGAGGCCATTATTCCCTGGGCGCACCCACCCATGGCACGATGGGCATGGCCCCCTGGCAGGAAAGGGGGTGATACTCAGAATAAGCCCCCTACCTGTCAGGCATCCAATTAAGGCAATTTCCCTCTGGCAGGCCAAGGGGGAATTCTGAGAATCGTTCCCCTAGCCTACCAAGGATCGATTCTATGAATCAGCCCCTTGGCAGACAAGGGGGTGATTCTGAGAATCGGCCCCCTGCCTACCAAGGGGTTGTTGTGCCACTGATGGGCGCACCCGCCTAGGGTACAACAACCTCCTGGAAGGTAGGCGGGTTACCCCCTGCTTGCCAGGGGTATGCTATGCCCCAAGCGAATGCAGCCAGTCATGGGCGTGCCCACCAACAACATAGTGGATGTGAAGGCCGGTAAGCCCATTATGCCATGGGTGGGCACACCTACGGTTGGGCATACCCACCCAGGGCACAATGGCCCCCTATCATAGAATAAGCCCCTGGCAGGCCAAACAACTGATTCTAACTGAGGGGAATGATTCTTAGAATCGGCCCCTACCTGCTAAGGGGCCAAGAATCAACCCCTAAGCCTACCACGGGTTGATTCCCAGAAGAGGAATCAGCCCCTGCCTACTAGGGGGTCAAATCTCAAAATCATCCCCCTGCCTGCTAGGGGGCTGCTATGCCCTGGGAGGGTTCATCCATAGTTAGTACAATGCCCCCCTACCAAACCTTTTCCCTTTATAAACCACAACTATTTTCCTATGTTTTACCCTTTTCACATACCCTCATGCTGCACTAGTCCAAGCATGGTGATATATTCCACATGTACTTTATTTTTCATATTTTATTTCAATTTAGCATTTAATTAATTATTTAATTCATATTTCTTACTTTTAATGCACTTTTGTAACTTATCCTTATCTCAGATAAATACTTGGTAAATAAAGCCACTTAACGTGGCTGTTGATTTAAGTGCAGGATCGGATCTCGTACTATTGATAGTGTAGTGAATCTGCACAGCAGATCCAGACTTCCCTAACTGCCACCATGTTTTGTGCATCGTTGGCCACAAAGACCAAATCAGCCAAAGACAAGACTGAAGTTGCAAATTACTTGAACGGAAGTTGAAGATTCGGCCCACGGCGAGCAAGTTCAATTGTCTATATTTAAAAGCCGAGAGGCTAAAATCTACATTTTGTTATGTAAATGGCTGACCAAATGGCCTGTACTAAGTTTAGTAGTTATGGCCTTGGGCCGACAGTCTATAAATCACAGAATGTAAATAGAATTAGGACATTAGCAGATAGAGGAGATAACAGCATTATGTTCAAAGTGTATTGTATATTTTTGTTATCGCCCAAATCTGGGCTGGACTCTATATTCCATGAAGTACTTTGCCTTTGCGAATTAATAGAAAGAAGGAGCTCCACCTCATGCTTTTTCAAATCTTATCTATTCTTTTAAGCCAATGAGTCTTATCTAAATTACTGAGTAGTGTCATTTCTTAGATGGGAAACGAGATGGTTGGCTAGGGCCCAGCCAACCCAGCTTGTTTACACTATTTTCGGTTTCGTATTATTTATGTGTTATTATTGTTGAAGTGTGATTTAATTGAATTCTATTTCCATGCACATATATTCCTGCCAAAGTGTGAGCGGATCCGTCGTGTGAATTAGTTAGACTTACTTTCCTACAATTTCCTTTCATGCAATTTATTTCAGATGGTTTTCCCCCCCTAGTCCAAGCAGGAGAAATGAACTTGCACCAGTGCACATTAGTGTGATTAATCCTTTCCTACAATTTCCTTTCATGTGATTTATTTCGGTTGGTTTTCCTCACCTGGTCCAACCAGGAGAAATGAACCTACACCAATGCACATTGGTGTGCTGCAACAAGTATTTTTAGTCTCTTTCATGCAATGTTTATTTTCCATTCTCCTAAGTACTATATATATATATATATATATATATATATATATATATATATATATATATATATATATATATATATATATATATATAATATATATATATATATATATATATATATATATATATATATATATATATATATATGCAGATGGAAGGTTGATTCTTTAGTGATTGTTTCCAGTTATGGTTATTTACTTTTATTCTACATACAGTTAAGATTGGAAAAATTTACATGTGCAAATTATTTCTGCAATTAAATTTCATTTGCAATAGTTAACGCTTATTTTGAGAACCGATAACAAAGTGCAAGGAACTCTGTTCAGGTGCAAGAACTGGTTTCTTGTCATAGGATCCAAGTGCTCAGAACCCTTGAGGTTCAATCCCTTGCATGAAGTCAAGAATCTTTGGTAAGACACAACTTATACCTCTCGCATAAATCTTTGTGCCTGTGCAAGAAGGAAATATTTAAGAAAGCAAGTTTAAGGGCCACTTTACAAGATTGCTAAAAGTGTTTCTACTAAAGAGAAATATAAGCATATACTTAGTGATTAAATATTGATCAGTTGGAGTGATTGTCTTTTTATTTTGATTCCTTTGCAAATGCATTCTTTCTTGTTCCAGCACTAGATTACTTTGATGATTCAGTTGTCTTTTACTCTTTCCAATTCTATTCTGCAAGTTCCTATTTAAGAAGGTATGAATTTACATCAGAAAGGTTCATACCATCTCTGGCATTGCCTGTGCTTCATCTCTAAGTTCACGGATCCCTCGGTTTGACAATTAAGTGTTGAGGAGTTGCTTAAGTGTAATTCCTACACCTAACAGGTACCAGCCCCTAGCAATAGGTACTGTGACCCCCTCGAAGGTAGGGGGCTGATTCTCAAAATTGACTACTTTCCTGCCATGGGGGTAGTTCTTAGAATTGAATGCTTTCTCGCCAGGGTGCTGATGTCCGAAATATGCCCCTGTAGGAATTGGCCCCCTAGCCTACCAAGGACGGATTCTGGGAACCGGCCCCCGGCAAGTGAGGGGTCGATAGTGACAATTGGCCCCCTAGCTTACCAAGGGCTGATTCTCATAATCAACCCCCTAGAAGGCATGGGGTCCATCTGAGAATCGACCTTCTGCATGTCACAAGGTCATTATGCCCCAAGTAGGCACGCACACCGTCGGCACAACGACCCCCTCATAGTAAGGTGGTTGATTCTAAGAATTAGCCACGTGCATGTGAGGGGTACGATTCCTGGAATCATCCCCTGGAAATCGACCACCTGGTACGCAAGGGGAATCCACCCATTGCCTATCAAAGGGTCGCTTTGCCACTGGTGGGTGTGCCCACTTGGGGAAAAGCAGCCCCCTACCTTCTAGGAGATCATTGTGCCCGAGGTAGGTGCACCCAACAATGGGTATGCCTTCATATTCATTTTTCTATAGGCGATCATGCCCACCCAAGTCACAGGCACAGTGCCCGCAGCATAGCGAACATTGCAGTCTGCACGCCTATCATGCCACGGGTGGGCACACCCATGGCCAAGTGCAAAGCGTCCCTATAGTGGCTAGGGGGCCACCAATACCTGCCAAGGTCGATTTCGGGAATTGGCCCCTTAGCCTACCAGGGAACGATTACCGGAATCGACCCTCGATTCTTAGAATCAGCCCCCTTCCTTCCAGTGGGACACTATGCCACAAGCAGGTGTGCCCAAGGGTGCAACAGGCGCAACAGTGGCCCCCTGGCTGGAAGAAGGTTGACTTTGAGAATCGGCCCCCTAACTGGAAGAAGGTTGATTCTTAGAATCAGCCCCCTGTCTATTAGGGGGCCGATTCTTGGAATGATTCCTAAATGATTCACAGATGCTTCCTAGAATTATTCCCCGAATCGACCCCTTGGTAGGGAGGGACCAATACTAATTATGAGAATTGACCCTTGCCTACCAGGGGGCCATCATGCCCTGGGCGAGCATGTCCACCTACCCCATAGTGGCCTCCTAGTAGGAAGGTTGTTGATTCTGATAATCAACCCCATGTCTACCAGGGGACCGATTGATCGGCCCCAGAATTGGTCCTCTAGCCTACTACAGGCCGATTCTCAGAATCGGCCCCCTAGCAAGTAGGGGAAGAATCATCCCCCTACCTGCCAAGAGTTCATTATGCCCCAGGTGAACGTGCCCAACCATGGGCATACCCTCTCGTGTCACAGTGGGTGTGCAGCTCAGCTCGCCCATTGTGCCACAAATGGGCACACCCACAGTCGGGCATGCCTTCCCAAGGCACAAGCATTGTGCTTATTCCTTGGGAGTGTGCGTCGTGCCATGGGAATGCCTGCCCACAGTACAGAAGGCGTGTCAACTACCCGGTCGTGGGCATGACTGTCTTGGGCACAACCGTCCCTTGGCATGCAGGTAGGAGATTTTGACAATCGGCCCGTGCCTGCCAAGGGGACGATTCTCAAAATTGGCTCGCTAGTTGTGAATCACCCCTGGCAAGCCAAGGGGTTGATTCTAAGGATCACCCCCTCGCCTGCCAAGGTCCGATTCTAAGAATCAACCACCTTCCTGCTAAGACATTGATTCATTCCTGCCTGGGGGTTACTATGTCCTGGGCGGGTGGGCCCAACAATGGCAAGATGATCCCCTAGGAGAAAGGTGGCCGATTTTGAGAATATACCTCCTACCTACCAGGGGGAATATTCCCAAAATAGAACCCCAGCAATTGGCCCCCTGGCAAGCAGAGGGGTGATTGTCAAAATAGACCACCCGCTTTCTAGGCAGTTGCTACCTGATGTGTCATGGGCAGGAATGCGCACCCAAGGTATAGGCACAATGCTTGTTCCTTGGGTGGGTGTGCCTACCTACGACACAACAAGATTTCCAGCTTGCACGACCATCGTCCTGCTGGCGGGCATGCCCATGGTTGGGTGCGCCCATTGGGGGAGCAATGGTCAAGTGGCAAACAGGGGGTTGATTCTCAGTCCCCTACCTATGATGCACCCCTCAGTGGTATAGTGTCCCCTTGGCAGAAAGGGGGTCAATTCTGAGAATCAACCCCTAGAAGGGGGTCGATGTGTCGTTGGTGGTTTCACCCACTTGGGGCATAACTGGCCCCGGGTAGGCTGGTGGTCGATTCTTAGAATTGGTCCCCTACCTGCCAAGGGGCCACTGTGCTACCAGTAGATGCGCCTACTCAAGGCACAATGGCCCCCATCAAGTAGTGGGTTGATTCTCAGAATCAGCCCCCATTAGGCTAGGGGGTCTATTCTTAGATCAGATCCCTTGCATGCCATGGGGCTGTTGTGTCCCGGGTGTGCCCGCCCGTGATACAATGGGTGTGTAGCTTGGTTTACATGAGAATACAAGAACAGATGGTTAAATTATTAAATGAATATAGTTGGGATGATGTTGTATGCAACTGCCCAGATTCAAGTTCTACATCAACACTAAAATATTTTTATCTTACATTTAAAAATGTATGTTGATTTATACATTCATTTTTATTCATGTGTATACTATTTTTATTTTATAACTTATACATATATTTTTTTATTTCATTCAAAATGAAGAAGGATGCAAATGGAACACCAGATAGTTTCAAAAGCTTTATTGAAAAATTAAGATGGAAAGACTCAGAAAATAGCATCTTAAAAGATATATATATATATATATATATATATATATTAACAAACTAATAAGATATTGGCCGACTAAATTTCTTATAGTATTCCTTTCATAACCCATATATATACTCTGAAATACAGCTCCTGGATACATCATTAATATCTTAAAATCTATTGACACATCCCCTGATGATGGACTCACTTAGTAGTCCGAAACATTGGGTTCACAAAACTCTATAACAGGTCATTCCTCCTCTATCAAAAAAGTAGCATCTTAGTAATGTTGAACTTGATCCTAGTCTTACTCATTTAATTTGGAATGGGCTCGATACTATCCAATATCAAATAATACAAGGTGATTGTGAAGGCATTGCAAAACTAATACCTAAAAGGGATTATTCCCTAGTTATTGTAGATATTCCTCATGGTTTAAATATCCCAAACATTGAGTATGATAGTGACCCTTATATTTATAAAGCTCTTAGTAAAGTGGTTGGGGGATTTGTAGAAGTGACAACATCACCATTATGTAAATTTGTGACATTTCATTCAGACACACAATTTTCAATGTTGTTGAGAATCTTCAAGGGAAAAGAAAACTCAAGGATGCATCTTACATGGTAAGATGTTGAAATTGTGTGTTTGATTAATATTTAGAAAATAATTCATGTACAAGTTAATTGAACTTTTACTATTTCATGTTACAGGCAAAAGTCAAATCTAATTAACCATGGAGATCAACCAATTATAAGTCATTGTGAGTTCATCCATGTTGAAAGTTGGACAAAAGATGATAACTATAAACCTATGCTTCTTAATCAAGTAGATGGAAAGAGTCATAGTCAAGTACTAGTTTATGATGTTGTTGTAAAAGAAATAACATGTGAAGATAAAGAAGAAAAATGAGAGTTAGTTAACATTTATCAAAAATCATGGCCATTGATTAACTATCTTATAGGTTTATATTCAAATGAAGGAGATTGGGTTTTGGATTTATTCTCATGCTCAGATGAGTTATATTATATAAAATTGAATTTCAATATCTTCTTTTTTAATTTTTATGTAATTATACTAATTTACTTGATTATTTATTTGGTACTTGATGATTAGGTACAACAGTAGCATGTTGTCTACACAAAGGAATAAATTGCATTGTCATTGAAAAAGACTCAGTACAGTGAAAATTTATTCAACAAAGAATTAATTCTCTTCAATTTCTTCCAGATGCAATGCAAGAAGTTGGTTTGAGGAAAGGGGATTTTAATGAATCACGTGTGGAAAAAAAAGGCAAAGGAACCTCAACCACCATTAGATGGAATGATTGGAAAGGAATACATTGGGAGATTCACAGACATCAAAGATCCATTAGAAGAGGAAAATGAACAAACTGAAATGTAAAATATTATGGAAGAAGAAAATGATGAAACTCTAGAATATGAAGAGTTTGGATTACTTGATAATATTGATTAAATTTACGTTATGCTTGGAAATCAAGATCATTTTTTGTAACTATTAATTAGTTATACTTGTAATGTTTTGACTTTGACATTTTATGAGAAGAATAAGTATTCAGTTATTGTTGTTATATGTTTAATATTTTTATTATGTGATTTTCACTTTAATTTTTATGTGGATCATTATTTTTTGAAAAAAATTGTGATTATTGTTATTTTTTGACATGAAATTCATAAAAGATGCTATTATTTAGCAATTTTTTGTTAATTTTTTCCTATAAAAATTGTTAATTTGATATGTCATTTTTAGCAAAAAAAATCTCAAAATTTGTAATTTTTTTGTTATATTTATATTCAAAATGTTTATTTTTGTCAACAATTAAAAATTGTTGTGTTTTTTAGAGACAATTATTTAATGTGCATTGAAATATTAATTAACAATATATAAATATATAGAAGATCGAAACTTCAAAATATGGACCTTTTGTTTTTACTATGCAAAAAAATAAAGATATCACTACAAAAAAAAATAGAAAAGAAAAACAAAAAAACATGAAGAAGACAACTACTTCAAAAATTGTTAAATTTAAAAAATAATTATTCGCATTTAATACATTATAAAAATTAAAGTCAAAAAATAAGTCTTCTAAAAAAAGGGTTTAGTGTTGCATCAACACTTTTTAAAATCAACATGAAAGTCACTAACATTTTAAAAATAATGTACATACGAAAATTTAAAATGTCAAAAACTATGCTAAAATATGTGTGTGTGTGTGTGTGTTCTGAATTAGCACTTTTCAAAATCGGTTGATTTTTTTGCTACCTCAAAAGAATGGGTAGTCGTATTAATTCCCATTTCAAAATTTACATTATTCATGTACATAAACCTAATGTATATAAACCTAATGCATTTACAATCCTTAACTTACATACCTATATGCCAAACATACATTATGTGTATGATGATTTGCTATTACCACAAAGTCTAATGCTGCAACCTCATTGTGATGATCTTCATCTCCTTCTCTATCTCAGCCAACATATTAGCATCATAACAACCAATAGGACCATGATGACCTAAATTGCACACAATTACTTCACAATGTTTGACCTAATATTCATGCATAACTATAACCAAGACCATACATGTATAAAAATTGAATATAGACATGTAACACATGAGTACAAAACCGTATACACATCATTCTAGCTAGAGTCTATTCGTCAATGCATGACCACATCAACTACATACACCATGACCTCATGCATGACAACAACAACGACATCACATGCACTTGATAACATGTGAACAATGATGTGCATAAAAATGCATAATCAACCATACACACATGAAGACATACTCCATGACAACACCTTCAACCTTGACATGGCAACATCACTATAACCATGATCAAGACCATGCAAATGCAACAAGCACGTGGTCTTACAACACAAGAAACACATATGAAACCAACATGAATGCATGACCAATACGCAACCCATCTAGTCCGAGCGGTTAACCATGCTATGATACCACTCAGTAACCCCCTCCTCCCACATCTACCCAAGCAACCATCTAGTCGGGGTAAACATGTGATGAGAGGCTGCTACGATATGATTCAACCTCCTAAGTAACATTAAGGAAGTAGAACCGATGGAAACACACCATACAGACCTTCCACATCAGCTACAGGACCCCTGAGAACCATGCCAACACTTCAGGCAGCTTGCCCCTAGTTCCCACTGAGATTTTTGACAACCTAACCCCCATTTTCTCTCATGCTATAGGCATGCTAGCTTCCAAGGTCCTCTAATCGCTCTCATAGACCTTCCTACTAGCATCTAGGGACCAATTTGTCCAGTTATTTGCGAGCTTCCTTGTTATTTAAGACACCTTTTCAAGCCCAAGGCCTAGGTCACTGCTCAGAATGGAATAACATCTTTAGAATAGTAAAGCAACATAGAAATGACAATACTAAAGAAAATACTTGATTAAGACATTGACTAGACCCCTACTATCCATGTTAGGTATTTCGTCAAACATATCACGAAAGTGTAAACTACATGTGTAAATAACAAATATGACTATAGGGATCTCATACTTATCTGAGATTCTCCATGAAGTATTGATGCCTTAACACATTAACTGTCCTTCCATCCATTAGGTCATAGATACATTGCTCATTTATTTATAGGCAGAAACATGATGAGAGCCACACATAACTGCTCTCATAAAAAAATATACATAACGAACATAATAGGGACACAAATATCAATGAAATCACAACCCTAAAACCACATATAATCCAGTATAATATCATAGAAATACAAAGAGAAATAACCTCTTACTGATGATGAAAAGTCCAAACCTAGGATGGGACTTCCGTGTTCCACCTGACCATAGAATGGTTGAGCCAAATCTCTCTTCAACCATTCACCCTTGTGCCAGATTCCAAACTTGAATGTGGGATCTCATAGAACACATCAATCAAAAACCATCCAGGGCTTCTAGAGGCCATCCACCTCAACCCATCAAACAATGATTCCACCTCATAGTCATACATCACCAAAACCATCATCAGATCGGTCTTTATCCCAGCCATCCATGGCTCCAGAGAATTTTTTCCAACCAAGCTTCCAAGACTAGTAACTCAACCCAAGCTAATGTAACATGAGAACCAACAAAACAAAACAAGGAAATAAACCCACAATATCCATGGCTATTTAAGAAATGGCAAGGCTAGGCAATCCACTATCAATCCTATCCATCCTCCATGCAAATGACATATCACAACCAAGAAACCACATGCATTTTCCATGCATTCCAAAACTAGTGAAGGAAACATACATGAAACTTAGTACCTGCAAGAAAATATGATGTAGTTGTTGATCGTGATGCCCTGTTGCACCTTCCTACTCTTCCTTTGCCTTCTTTCTCCAAGAATCCAAGTATGTCACACCCTCCAAGAGTGCTCCAAGAAAACTCTAAGTATCCAAGAGTATGAGAGAGAGAGAGAATAATGAGAGACCTCCAACACTGAACTGACCAAGCTTACTCACTGATCCTCATAAGCCTTTTTATGAATGATTCCTCTATTTTCTTCATTTTCCATTATTTTCCTTCAATTTCCTCCTCACATGTAGCCTATGACCTTTCACCTTCCTTTTCTCGTAATTTCCAATATATTCTTAAATAAATGTTAATTAATGCCTCGTGCCTTTCCAAAGCCTTATCCATTGCCTTTGCCAATTTACTTTCGCCATAATAAACCAAATGAACACTCACTAGGATTTTTTTGCCCACCATTCAGTTTGGAATACATGTCCCATCACCCTGGCCTTATATGTTTTTACATGGAATTTTAACCAAGGTTGTTAAATGGTATTAGCAGTGTTTAGTTCATGTCACGATGGTGTATTCAGTGAGACTTGATTACCCTTTTCCATTGATTTCAAATGGGAAGAGTGAGATAACCACTAGTGGAGAGTGAATATTAGTGAGTCAAAGAAGATTGCGTATTAGTGTAGAAGATTAGTTTCGTGTTATGGTTGTAGGTTGTCATCAATGCCAAAGAGGGATATTATTGGCAACATGGTGATGGCATTGATGTCAATCATAGAGCTAGTTGTGTTGCCATTGATGTCAATAGTCTGAGTGGTATTATATATGATGATTTTATGATCATAATTGTTGCAGAGGTTGGAAAGGTGTATACAAGTGCTTAGGGATGTGGTGATGAAGGTGGAAGTAGATTTGGGTAGAGAGGATTTATTTTTTTATGTGAACAAAGGTTTTCGTAGGCAGACATTATCATAGAGTGATACTGCTCACTGTCGTAGTATTCTCACATGTTTCCAATGACACTTTCTATATGCTTCCTATTCTATGCCCACGACATTCTCATGTAGGTGCAATAGAAAAATACAATGTGGTTTTATTATGGATTTACCCAAGGTTTTAAAGTGATCAAAATAAGTTTTAATTGGTCTCTAGATGTTTTGTAAATACAATTAATCATTAAGTATTGTGTTAGTAGCATTGATCTGATCTACCAAGTATGGAATGAGATTAATGTTTGATTTGTTCCTTCATGGTGATGTAAATGAATGCAATTGTGTTGTAACATTTGTTAAATAATTTTGTTGTGGATCATCTCTGAGGTTAGATATGATGAAAAATGAGAGGGATGGAGTGACAGACGGTGTGATATTGTGTTAGTATGTTGGTTCAATGTGAGTTTTGATGAAGAGACAAAGAAAGTGCACATGGTATTCCTATAGACACCCAATGCAATTTGGTGATCGAATGAGAAATCAGTGGTCAAATTCTTGTGTGTTGGAGCATGAATATCTAGCTAACCGAGAATGACAATGCAAATGGTCAGAGCATTGTGGAAATTTTTGTTATGCTTTTTGAAAACCATGAGTTAAGTGATTAATTTCTGTCAAGAGATCATTGAATAGGTGCAATAGAGATCAATAGAGTGGTAGAGTATGGACAAAATACTATTATGCTAACAATGTTTGCATGCATATCATTGTTGTTGTAGGGGTCATGCATGGAGTTGTAGCATTGTGCAGTCTATATTATGGTATGCTGATATTAGAGAACTGTTGTAGATGCCATGTGATGTATTGTTGATATATGCTTTGTATTTGAATGACTGATGTATCGATGGAAAAATATTGTGCTAGATTTTGTTGTTGAGTTTGATGAGGAGAGATGTGTGGTATGGTTGAGTGTGATCCAATGTATTGTTTTAATCTCCATATGATTAATAGCCCTATACTATCATAGTATTCATGAAACACTAATTTTTATATCTTGGATGGTGAATCTACATATCGCAAAGAGCTTAGTAAGGTGATACTATTTTGTTAGTTTGAGTGAGCTTGTTGGTTATTGATTGGAGTGTTGTTAATGAGATGATCTAGGGTTTCATGTTGTTATTTATATAGGAAAATTACATGGTGTTCCAGAGAGAGTTGATGTATTTTGTTGAGCTAAGAAGGTTATAAGTGGTTCCATTTTGAAAATAGGATGAAATGAGACTTAAATTTGTTTGGTGCAGAGGATAGTCAGATCTAGTTTGAAAATGGATGAAATGTGGGCTAAAAGAACATGAAGGTTGGGTTCTTTAGTGGGTAATAGGTGGCTTGCAAGAAATTAGTGGCATACTAATTTAGGGAGTGGTGGCATCCTTCGGGTTATGACCTGAAAACTTTAGAAGTGGTGGCTTGGGAAAATATCAAAGATAACAACTTCCCACAGACAGTGGCCTGCATAGTTGAAGGAGTTGTGGCTTCCAACAGGTGGTGCATTAAAAAATTGAGGAATTGGTGGATTGTATTAAGTAGTGGCCTCGAGAATTGCAAGTTTGGATTACACACTCATGGTGGTCAGTGATTACAAATAAAATAAGATGGTGGTTTTTCTCCCAAAAGGGTTTCCACCTTACATAATGTTATTTATGTGTTTCATGATGCCTTATGTGCTTTGATTCTTTATGCGTTACTTACATGGTTCATGAAATATATGTTTCTCACGTGATGCATTCAAATTTGGTTATATTTTGCTGCTAATATTTGTCAAAAAATCCATTAAAGAGACTAATTTAGATGATAAACTAAAAAAACGCCTTACAACCGATAGTGAAATTACTCCTCGTATCTATGGGGCCCGTAAAATTCATAAAACTAATGTCCCCCTTAGTCCTATAGTCTAATACTATTAGAGCACCCACATACAAATTAGAAAAGTATGTCGCCATCACCCTAACCCCTCTAGTTGCTAAAACCAACTCTTTCATTAAAGACTCTAGCCAGTATGTTGAATTCATTAAACAAGTTAAGCTGGATCCGGGTGACAAAATTGTTAGTTTTGATGTGGTCCATCTCTTCACCAAGATTCCCTTAGATGAAGTAGTCCAAGTGGTAAAAGAAGTGGCAGACCCCCAAATTGCAAAGCTGGCTAATATCTTCCTTCGTTCTACTTTCTTCACCTTCCAAGGGGAAATCTTTGAGAAAACATCAGGAGTTGCTATTGGATCACCTCTATCACCTATTGTAGCCAATATCTTCTTGGAAAAAATTGAAAATAAAGCTCTTGACACCTACACATTAAAACCTAAGTTTGAATCATGTTCGTGGACGACACCAATTATGATTCGCCTCATGGGGATGATAAACTTAAAAACTTTTTAAACCATGTCAATAGCATATCCGATGACATCAAGTTTACAATGGAGGTTGAAGAGAATAATTGCATCCCATTCCTTGATATCCTCCTCATAAGAAACATAGATGGATCTCTAGGACATAAAGTGTTCAGAAAGAAGGCACATACTGATAATCACCTTCATGCAGATTCCCACCACCACCTGGCTCAAAATATGGGTGTTCTTCAAACCCTCTTTACTAGAGCCTGTAGAATATCATATGAGTTTCAAATTGAAGAGGAGATTACTTACTTAAGAAAAGTATTTACAAGCTTAGGATATAATAATAAATGCATCATCAAAGCCATCCAGAAAGCCAGATTTAGAAGCAAAAAAGATAAATATGAAAATCCCCCAACTGCTAATGCTTACCTTCCATATATTCATGGAGTCACTGACAAGTTGGATAAAGTTCTCATGAATAAAGATATTAAAACATCATTCAAACCCATGACAACTATTAAGCAAAGGATGAAATATGTCAAGGATAACCCGGATCACCTCGAGCAAAAAGGTGTTTATATGATCAATTGTTCTTGTAGGGAATACTATATTGGGGAGACATGTAGGTCTATCAAGATAAGGCTTAAAGAGCATGGTGCAGATATCCAAAATGAAAGAACTCGTTCTTCAGCTTTAGTAGAGCATGCAGGAAAGACAAACCACCATATCTTCCTTGAAGACACAAAGGTCATTTCCAATGAAAAACATCATTTTAAATGTAAAGTGTGGGAGGCACTTGAAATCATCAAGCACCCGCACAACCTCAATAGGGATGGAGGCTTGGAAGTTAGTAGAAATTGGACTTCCCTTCTCCCTCACAATACCACCGAATAAAATGCTCTCCCTTTCACATCATCCTTACCATTATTTATCATTCTCACATCTTCGCCCCTTGCTCCTCCCAATCTCTCCTATATCACATTCTCCCTCTTCTTCTAAAAATTCCCCTATCACCCTCTCATGCTCCACCCTTGGGAATTTTATTAGCCCTGTGTTAGAAAATTATATATTACGGAGCAATGGAACACATAAAATATTGCAGAAATATAAACACATAAAACAAGAGAGACACAGATATACGTGGTTCACCCAGTTTGGGCTACATCCACAGAGAAACAGCCAGTCCTTCTTTTATTATATTATCCAGCAAACTGAAAAGATACAACCTATAGCAGATCTGTTGTAACACCCTCTTCGCTCTCAATCTCCTCTCTCTTCCTCACTCGGAATATAGATATACATAGACGCAATACAATTCCCTCATATATAGTGAGGGGTTACCTTCTAGGGCAAAAAACCCTAAATTAAACATAACTTCTACCATCAGATCATCCACCAAATGAACGGCCTAGATTGACTAGAAATTACTAGACTTTTACAAGGCAATTTTACATCTATTTTTAGCTTTGGGGGTGCTACCCCCAAGCCCCCGCTGGGGGACCACTGGCCCCTGGACCCTCGTGAGGGGACAAGTCCCCCCCACACCGCCCCGCGTGGAGGGGTGTATAGTCTTCCTGGGCTATACATCCAGCTGAAACCTTTGAATACATAAGATAATCAGGCTCCACACCCAACAATCTCCCACTTGGAGACTGATGATAGCAACTCCACCGCTGCTTCATTTGCTAGACAATGACTCCACTTTGGACCTGGCTGTTTCTCATCTTCTTCATCATACTTGAAGACCAATTGAAACTAAGCAGATTCTCAGTTTCCCCCTGGTTACAACTTTTGTTAACATATCTGTAGGATTCTGGCTAGTGTGTGTCTTTTCCAACTTCAACTGTCCATCTTCCAATGCTGACCGTACGAAATGGTACTTGAGCTATATATGTTTAGTCTTGGAATGAAATGCAGAGTTCTTTGCAATATGTATGGCAGTCTGGCTATCACTATATAACCTGCCCAACTCCTACTTCTTACCCAATTCATCCAGAAACCTTTGTAACCAAAATCATTTCTTTACTAGCCTCTGTAGCAGCAACATACTCTGATTCTGTTGTTGAAAGTGCAACACTTTGGATTTTTGAAACCCAACAGATAGTTGTTCCACCTACAGTAAATACATATCCTGTAGTGCTCCTCCTGTTATCTCTGTCACCTGCCATATCTGCATCAACATATCCCTATAGAGCAATGTTTGAACCACCAAAGCATAATGCTTGATTTGTGGTACCACTCAAATACTTGAGAATCCACTTCACCGACATCCAATGTTCTTTTCCTGGATTGTTCATGTGCCTGCTTACAACTCCCACTGCATGTGAAATATCAGGCCTTGTGTAGACCATTGCATACATTGAGCTTCCAACTGTTGATGCATATGGAACTTTAGACATATGAGCCATTTCTTCCTGAGTCTTGGGACACGCCTCCTCACTTAATTTGAAATGGATAGCTAAAGGTATACTAACTGGTTTTGCATTCTACATATTAAACCTTTTGAACACCTTTTCTATGTACTCACTTTGAGATAATGTTAATTTGCGATTCTTCTTGTCTCTAGTTATTCTCATACCAAGGATTTGTTTTGTAGCACCCAAATCCTTCATTGCAAATGAGTTTGCCAATTTCCTTTTGAGCACATGTATTGCCTGCATGTTAGAACCTGCAACAAGCATGTCATCTACATACAATAACAATATAATATAGCTGCCATCATTTTGCCTTTTGAGATAAACACAATGATTAGAGTGACATCTAGTATAACCTTGTTTAGACATAAACCTGCCAAATTTTTTAGATACTACTGCCTTGAAGCTTGTTTTAAGCCATACAAGCTCTTCTTCAACTTGCACACTAGTTTCTCCTTCCCTTTTACCTCATATCCTTGTGGCTGCTCCATATATATCTCTTCCTCCAAATCCCCATAGAGAAAGGTTGTCTTTACATCTAACTGCTCAAGATGTAAATCTTTAGCAACTACTATACTTAGAATAGTTCTGATAACCACTTCCCTGGAACTTGTTTTAAGCCATACAAGCTCTTCTTCAACCTGCACACTAGTTTCTCCTTCCCTTTTACCTCATATCCTTGTGGCTGCTGCATATATATCTCTTCCTCCAAATCCCTGTGGAGAAAGGTTGTCTTTACATCTAACTGCTCAAGATGTAAATCTTTAGCAACTACTAGACTTCGAATAGTTCTGATTGAAGTCATTTTCACAATAAGAGAAAATATCTCATCCAAGTCTATACCCTTTTTCTGTGCAAACCCTTTCACCACAAGTCTAGCTTTACACCTTTTTCTACCTCCATATTCTTCCTTCAACTTGTAAACCCATTTATTCTGCAATGTTGTTTTACCTGCAGGCAACTTGACTAAGTCCCAAGTCTGGTTATGTGCTAAGGAGTCCATCTCTTCTTTCATGTCTTCCTCCCACTTCTTCCTGGTTTCTACCTGCACTTCTTCTTCATAACATTCCGGTTCACCAGAATCAGCCAACAATACATAATATAATGAAGAAGAGTATTGTTCAGGGGGTCTACTTATCCTGGTAGATCTTCTAACACCACTTTCAGGTGTTTGAGGTGCTTGTTGTTGTTGTGGTTGTTGTTCTAGCTATTGATCATTATGATTTTCAGGCACCATCACTTTTCCTGTGATATCATCAAGCACTATGTATTCTCTGTTTTCTTTTTCCTGTTTCTTTTCCTGCAACTAATTCTTATACAAGCCCTTTTCATTGAATATTACATCTTTGCTCCTAATGGTTTTGTGATTTTCATAATCATATAAGCGATAACCAAAATCATTAACACCATATCCAATAAAGGTACATTTCTTTGATTTTTCCTCAAGATTTCTTCTATTTTCTTTGTTAATGTGGACAAAGGCTTCACAACCAAAAGTCTTTAGAAAAGAGTAGTTTACCTTTTTACCTGTCCATGCCTCCTCTAGAATACCACCATCTAAGGAACTTGAAGGCCCTCTATTTATTAGATAAACAACAGTATCTACAGCATCTACATAAATTGTAAAGGCAATCCTGCATGCAATCTCATGCACCTTGCACGTCAATGATTGTCCTATTCATCCTTTCTGACACACCATTTTCTTGTGGTGTTCCTGGAACTATCTTCTCCCTATGAATTCCATTCTCTGAACAGTACCTATCAAACTCTTGGCTACAATATTCACCTCCATTATCTGATCTGAGACACTTCAACCTTTTTCTTGTCTCATTTTCAACCAAAGATTTCCATTTCTTGAAAGTATCAAATACATCAGATTTATTTCGAATACAATAAATCCAAGTTTTTCTGGTTGCATCAACAATAAAAGTAACATAATAATGAGAGCCACCAAGAGATGATACCTGAGCAGGTCCCCATACATCTGTATGCACAAGCTCTAATTTTTCGCTCTTCTTTTCTTTCCCAACTCTAAGGAATCTGACTCTCTTCTATTTTCCATAAACACAATTCTCACAGAATTTTAAATCAACATGCTTCAAACCTGGCAACAAATTTCTTGAGTGAAGAATCTGCATCCCCTTCTCACTCATGTCTCGAGCCTATGATGCCACAATACTGTATCTTCTCCTGTAGAGTTTAAAGCATTAACAGAATTAGAAATACCATTGCATAAATACAATGTACCAACCTTTCCTCCTTTCGCTATTACCAAGGATCCTTTAGTGACCTTCCAAGCTTTATCTGTGAAAGTAGTTATGTAACCTTCACCTCCCAACTGCCCTGTTGAAATCAGATTTTTCTTCAAATCTAGAACATGCCTTACCTCCTTCAATAGCCATTGATTTTCATTCTACTATTTTATGAAAACTCTACCCATTCCAATGATTTTATAGGGTTTATCATCACCCAATCAAACCCATCCAAAATATCCTTGAACATAATCATGAAAATGTTTCTTATCATGTGTGGCATGGAATGAGGCCCCTGAATCTACCACCCAGGCATCAATAATATTTTCTAGTGAAAGAATCAAAGCATCTTGCAACACATCACCTGTTACATTCGTTTTGTGATTAGTTTCTTGTTGTGCATCTCCTTCTTTTCCCTTCTGAGACTTGCAGTCTTTCTTCAAGTGTCCTTTCTTCCCAATTTCTAGCACACTATCCCCGATCTGGACTTGGATCTACCTTTTCTTGACTTACTGTGATATCTTGGGCTCTTTCCTCTTTCCATTTTTCTTCCCCTAGTCTCTGCAGTCAAAGCATTACCTGATGTCTCATCGGAGCTTTTCCATCGCATTTCCTCGCTAAGGATTGCACTGACAATATCATCAAACTTTAAAGTACTAGATCCAGAGACAGAGTTACTAATGGCCATAACTAAACCATTCCAACTTTCTGGCAATGAGCACAGAAATAACAAAGCCCTAACTTCATCATCAAAATTTACCCATACAGAACTTAGCTGACTTGTAATTGTATTAAAATCATTTAAATGGTCTACAACAGAGATCCACCTTCTAACATCTTCATGTTAAATAAACGCTTCATAAGAAATACCTTATTTGAGGCTGAGGATTTTTCATATAGTTTGGTCAATTCCGACATTAAACCCTCTGTTATCGTTTCCTTTGAAATATTAAATGCTAACGATGCTGCTATGCACAACCGTATTATTCCAAGTGCCTTTCTGTTGAGAATATCCCATTCTATGTCTATCATACTCATCGGCTTCTTTGTCTTTCTGCTCAATGGTAGGTACAGATCTCTTTGATATAGATAATCTTCCATCTGCATCTTCCACAGCTGGCAGTTTTGGCCATTGAATTTTTCGACCCTAAACCTACCATCTTCCGCCATTGCTCCCACTCGAACCAGGAACCCTTCTCTCCTGTGAGTTTATCAACCAAATAGACCTTTGGCTCTAATACCAGTTGTTAGAAAATTATATATTACGGAGCAATGGAACACATAAAATATTGTAGAAATATAAACACAGAAAATGCATAAAACAAGAGAGACACAGATATACGTGGTTCAACCTAGTTTGGGCTACAATCCATGAAGAAACAACCAGTCCTTTCTTTTTTTATAGTATCCAGCAAACTAAAAAAGATACAACCAAACAGTAGATCCCTCTAACACCCTCTTCGCTCTTAATTCCTCTCTCTTCCTCACATCAGAATACAGATATACAATAGAACGCAATACAAATTCCCTCATATATAGTGAGGGGTTTGCCTTCTGGGCAAGAAACCCTAAATAAAACATAACTTCCTTACTGTCCGCCTAAGAACTGCCCCAATTGACTAAAATTACTAGACTTTTACAAGGCAAATTTTACATCTTAATTTTTAGCTTCCGGGGCACTGCCCCCGAGCCCCCCGATCCCCCACCGGGGCAATTGACCCCCCACCGGAACCCCGCGGGGGACAAATCCCCCCACAACCCCCCCGCCCCCGGTTGGGGAAAAAGGGGGGGGTTTTTGGGGGGGGGGTCAGTCTTCCTGGAGTATACATCCAGCTAAAACCTTTGAATAACAAGAAGATAATTAGTCTCCACACCCAACACCCTACCACCCTTTTGACCCCCTCCCTTCTTTGACCCAATCCTTTGTAGACCAACCCTACCCCTAACTTACCCCTAATAATAATATTAAGTATTAATAAGTTATATTTCTTATATAATCTAATAACATAATTTGAAATTAGGTATAGTTAAGATTTATATTAAGATATATTATCAGTAAACTAATAACATAGGTTTATAAAAACCATAAATTAAAATATTAATAAAGTGATAAATTAATACTACTCCTTTATTCAATAAATGAAAAATCAAAAAAGGATTTTTAATTTAATTAAAATGAAATTGATTAAAGAAGTGTGAATGAAAAAAAATTATATTCTAGCTATTAAAGAGTCTAAGAATACCCATTATTACAAAAAATTTAAATGAAAAAATCTTATTAAAACATAAGTTTAGCAATAAGTTTAATAATAATAAGATTTATATTAATTAAGTACAACATGACTTATATTAAAATATATTAGCAATAAACTAAAGCATTAATTTATAAAAATCATAATTTAAAATAAATTGAATATGATAAAAAGATTTATAATTAAATTAAAATATAATTTATTAACTGAGTGTCAAAATAAAAGATAAACAAAATGAATTAAAATAAAAAATCGGTTTAAATAAAAAATTGATTATTCACCTTGAGTTGGTCGGCTCCCCACCTTGGTAGCATTTCATATCATATTTATAACTCCCATTTCTCTACTTTGTAGATTCAGTCCTGAGGATGAGTCTTGTTCCAGACTCGAAACGTAGACATAAAAATGTAGAATGTGGAATATCCGAGCTCACAATCTCAAATATTTGTAAGCTTCAATTAATTTAAATAAAATGTAAAAGGAAGCAAAATTTTGTTATTAGTACAATATTGATTCACACCCTCCTCCCCCCGCCCTTCAGTATTTTCAAGCTCCCAATAGAGTAGGATGATTGAAAGAGGTCTTAAAATCCTTATTGGAAAAATTCTTCTTCTAGGTTTGAAATCCCTTGAACTTAATCTTTTTGAGCATATGGTAGACAATGAAGAATTTCATTTATGAGAGGTTTTCATGAAATGAAAATAAGTATACTAGAATTGGTATATTTTGACGTGTGCTGCCCAATAAAAATTAAGTCTTTATGAGGAGCCTAATATTTTGTCACTTTCATAAATGATGCATCTAGAAAGGTTTGGGAATATACCATGAAAAAAGAAGGTGAGGTGTTTGAGATATTTCAAAATTTTCATGTTTCTATTGAAAGAGAGACTAAAAAATTATTGAACTGTTTAAGGACAGATGATGGTGGTGAATATTGCTCAAATGCATTCAATGATTACTGATATAGATTTGACATAAAGAATGAAAATATTGTCTTTGTTACTCCTCAATAGAATGGTACTGCAAAAATAATGAGTCATACTAACATGAAGAAGCTTAGGAGTATGTTGTCCAACCTAGAATTGGAAAAACATTTTTGGGTAGAAGTAGTAAGGATAGCATGTTACGTCATAAATTAACCACTTACTACAACCTTGGATGGTGACATTCTAAAAGAAGTTTGGACTAGTAAGAAGGTAAATTATTATCACTTGAATTTTTTTGGATATGAATCATTTATACATGTTCCTAAAGAGAATAGAAATAAGTTAGATGATAAATCCATGAGGTGCAATTTTTTAGGATATGTGGATGGTGAGTTTCGGTACCATCTTTAGGATCTGGGATGTTATGTTTAATGAGTAAGAAATGTTTAACAGGTTTATAGGTGATACAAAGGTAAATAAATTTTTTAACAAGCTTACAAATATCCCACCATTACAAGAACATTGGCAGGAAATTCAAGAATGTCATGGACAACAAGTGAAAAATGATGCACAACAACAAGAAGAAAATTCGTGGAAACCTTTGCAAGAAGTCCAATTGGAAAAAATGCCACCACAATTGGTTCATGGGAGTATGAGGACTCATAAACCTTCACAATGATATCCACCCTCAGATTATATTTTACTAACTATTGAAGGTGAACCTAAATATTTTTATGAATCTTGTAAAGTGGAAACTAGCAAAGAGTGGAAGAAGGAAATGGAGAAAGAAATGGACTCTTTATTGAAAAACAAAACTTGTGAATTAGTAAAATCTCCAAAAGGAAGAAACATCTTATAGAACAAATGGGTATACAAGATTAAATGTGAGGGTGAAGGGAAGAAAAAAGGCACAAGTTAAGGTTGGAGGTAAAAGGGTTTGCACAGAAAGAAGGTGATTTTATAGAATTTTTTTCTTCAGTTGTTAAAATGTCATCTATTGTAACATGCTTTATTTTTTATAATTTAGTTGTTATTTTATAAAAGAGGGTATGAAAAAATAAAGAAAATATGAAAATATGAGAAAATAGAAAGAAAAAAAAAGAGATGAAATAAAACCCCATCGAAAGAAAATCAAAATATTTGTATAAGTGTGCTTGTTAAATGCCACTTCATGAATAAATTCCATTTGCAATAATAAAGGCCTATCTGCAGCTAGTTTCTATGCCAGAACCTTTTCTTCTGATCTAAATCAAACTGTTTAATCTTGAGAAGATCATTTAAATTTTTGTTCTAGACTAGTGAATAAATTCAACCAAACAGTTTAATCTTGGTTGAAAATTAGAATTTAGAATAGATTAGGACAAAAAAAGGCCTAATATGCTAAAAAATTGGCCTAAAGTTGGTTTATATTAGGTTTAGATTACATAAATTGTTTATTAAGTGTAGCTAGTCTAAACGTGCCCTAGTTAGATTAATTTTCATTAGTGATTAATTACCTTGTTAAAAAGGGTGATTAATATTTGTAAATAAATATTTTTTATGCTTTTTAAGGGAAAGTCATATGCAACAAAAAATTCTTGTTGGCAAGTGTTAAGCTTCGGGAAAAGATCAATGGTCATTAGCCTTCCCACCTAGATCAATGTCAGGGAAGCTCTTTGCACCCTCTCGCCACGAAACAATATAATGGCGAGGGGGGGTTAAAAAAATAGTTTTGCACATGCGGGCCCCTCGCGTACGTATCACTCCCTCAACACTTCGCACTCCCCTCGCTCCAAACTACTTACCACTACCCCCCCTTGAAATCTTCCATCCACACTCCCACGCTTCCTGATACCGCCCTAATGGTCACTCCTCCCACGTCATCGTCCTGCAATCACTTCATGCCACGTGCCCTCACCCAAGATCTCTTAATCATTCCCATGTATCTTTTGCCACCATTAATGCCCTCCCGTTGATGCTCTTCCTTCTTGTTAATGCATTTATTTCCAAATTAGTCGATCAACAATGACATCTATTGTAATGGTAGCCTAATTCATTTATAAATATCCATATCCCCCCTTACAATAGTTTTTCCTAAAAATTTATTCACTATTTCTATTTATTGTTCTTGTCTGCAAATTCTTTGTTCAACCGAGCTTGTAACTAGAAACACCCTCTTAGCCTACATCTATATTTTTCTGCCTTGCACCATTACAAATATGTTATATCATGGCTCCCAAGAAAAATGACAAGCCTTCTTCCATCTCCTCTGCAACTCGAGAAACCCTAAAGGCCTATGATGCCTTGGACCTAGACCATATCCCATTAGTCAATCAATACATTAAAATTGTAGACACTAAAAGTGAATTCAACATGTTCCAATTGTGAAACTAGCTAAAGCAAACTTACTTTGATTCTAAGGATGAAATAAACCTGTGGGAATCCAATTTACCCTTGTACATGTTTCCCCAGACTTATTCCTTTCCTGACCTAGTTATCTGGTGCCAATCCAATTATAATCCCTTACAGAGGACATTTGCAGCTTAGAATGGAGACATTTTGATAACTATCTCTTCAGAAACCATAAACAAAATGCTGTTGATACCTAACAGTGATTCCCTTTGCTTTTTCACCACTGCAGCCTTAATCGGCCTATATCACAAGTTGACCTTCCCTTAGAGAGCTCAAATATTTGAGATCTTTATCCCTGAAGATGTTGAGCTTCCCAAGAAGAATCCTCCTTACCTATCATTTATGTTCCCTGAGAGAGCCAAGCATATAGCTTCCCTTATTTCTTTATTGTTAGGCCATCAATCAAACCAATGGGTAGATGAAGCTATCCTAGGTTATCTTTCTATCTTTTCCAAAGAAAATAAGCATGCCTTCATGTATAACTACAGTCAATTTATGGTTGAAGCTATGCATGAATAATTGATGAAGCTCACTACTAAAGGAGTGTTTAAATACTCCTCTATCCTATTTCATATGTTTATTTTTTAGCAGGGAGACATGTTGCCTATTTTTTTACACAAGCAAGATGATCAGCAAGAGAATCAAGCATTTATTCATTGGACTTCATTGATTAGAGAGAACTCAACTAAGTTCAGTTTTTCAGACCTCATATACTATTTCACTCACCCAGTTGCACAACTTCTCAGTAGTCAGAGTGAACCCAGGATCAGCACAAAAATTAAAAGGATCATGTACCTCAGTGGTCAAGTCAGAACAAGAGACTGGTATCTTTACCAGAACTACACAGAGATCAGAGTATAGGGCTATGAGTTGGATCCATATAAGTTGCCAAAATATGTTCCAATGAGAAATTTCTCTTTGGAATATATCAGGAAAATTATGAATATAGATGAGCTTCATTTCATCTCAAGGAAGAGGAGATCACAATTCAAGATAAAGGCATAGGTTGGATCATTCATTTGCAACACTAGATCAGTTGGTTTAGAGGTAGATGCTATATTGAAACAGATGGGTTTCCAACCTAGCTTTACCTAGTCCCATGATCCATTCAACATTAATTCAGACTTAAGGGTGGAACTCAAAACCAGTCTTTATAATCATACACCTAGGCCATAGATTGAGAAGTTCAGAAATCAGGAACAATGGGAAGAGAATACTCTTCAAGAAGAAAAAGAACAGGTTTTACCTCCTTCTACTTTGCAGACTCCTACTTCTAAAACTAAGCATGACAAGAGGCCTAGGGAAAGATCATCATCATCAACAATTGGAGAAAAGGAACTCATCCACTATCAGAAGAAATCAAGGACTGAATCAAAGGGCACTACAACTACCACTACTACTCAGGGTCAAAAACAACATATTATCATCAATGTGGATGATTCACAGGTATCTATAGGAACAAAGGAACCTGTAATTTCTACCTTTTCTTCTTCTTCTACTTCACAGAATTTGCTAGAAATTACTCAATATACAGGAGCAAGTGAAACTTAGGAGCCAAATTTCTTCACTAACTTCCTCGAAATCAAGCAGAAGAATGAAGCTTTGAAAGCTAATGTTTATGCACAGTTTTGAATCAGACCTACACTTCATAGCACAAATTGTTGATAGAATTTGACAGTGAGAAGGGAAGAATGCAATGTCCCTTTTGATGGCTCAAGTCCCTTTTCCTAAAGGTTCTTTTGATTATAAGAAAATTGTATTTACATTTGATGCTAATCAGATACATCCAATTGATCAACGGGAAATGCATAGGCAGTCTGGTGAGATGTTGTTCTCAACCATGACCAACACTGCTATGGCATTGTCAAAGCTTAAAACTACTCTATCAAATGTGCAGTCACATTTGAAGATTGAGAAAATACCATATTTAGCTAAATACAATAGGGTAAAGTCATTAGAGGATTTAGTAATTAAAATTGGATATGACCCTACTGATGTCAAAGTTCTTGGAGATATTATCAGGAAGAAGAACATAGACATTGCATTATTGAGAAAACAATTGAAATTTCCTTCTACAAAGGACCCTGAGACCAAGGAGATAACAGAGAATGAACATCAAAAGGAAGAAATGATCAAACTAATAATTGAGCAAAATGTATAGATTAAAACTATGGAGGAGCATATTGAGAAATTGCTTAAGGAAAAAGAGCAATTTAATCAACTATCTATAGCTCCCATGACATCTGTCCCTATTAAAATGTCTAGAATAGTAGGGGAATCTACATCAGCCATAGGAGAAGCTACATCGATAGCAGAGGATTTGAACAAATGCTCACAGGATTTTACTCACCAGAAAAAAAAAAAAAGAATGAAAGACTTCATAAGAAATTTCAGAATCTGGAAGGTCGAAAAATAAAGAATGATAGTTTGTATGTTAAGGAAATGCAAAAAGCACATAGGTTGAACAAAATAATTGGAGAGTTATAGAGTGAGTCATTGATCGCTCAGACCTTGGCCCAACCCAAGGAAAGCATATGGGTAGATATCAGTTAGGCCATAACTGAAATATGGCCCTCCATTCAGATCATTTTTTAGCAGGAGGAACTCATAAACAGATGTTAGGTGGCCATTAATCAAGTGAAGCGGCTTCTTAACGATAAACCAAGTGAGGCTGCATAAATGATTAGAGTTCTTAACTCAAAAACTAGGGCCAAGTTGGAGCAGATTCAAATTCTGGACAGAATAGAAACCATCTTGGAAATCAAGAAGGTATTGCAGAAAAAGAACTTGATGACTCAATTGGAAACGAAGTGTCAAACCTTGACTACTTCTAACCAAAGGTTTCATTTTAAATTTAATTTACTAAATCAGGGAGGACTGGTAGGCTTAGTGTCTTTAAATGACAAGATGATTAGTTTGGAAGAATACTGCTAGAATCTTTATACATAGCCACTGATAAATCAAACTTTGCAGGTATAAAGGGTCATATTATAGGGAAACAAGCATTAGGAGCTTTAGATTTTGATTTGACTATTGAGCACAAAATTAAACATCTTTTTTTAAATAAGCCCACTTTCGATAAATACACCGAGGTTAATGAAGTTTACAGAAAATTGGTAAATCTTGCCATACCAAGTGAAGACCGATTAGATCACTTGTGTGAAGTTATTGAGTAACTTTCATCAACAACTGAAGGATAGCTGGGCAACACTTTTGGGGGGGCACATCAACAATAGATTCCTAAAGGATAGTGCCAGCACTTAGTAGTTTTGAAATTCCTACAATTTTGTACTATTTTTGTAAATTTGTTTTGAAAATATCTAGTAGAACCTTTTGTATAAATAAATCCTCCTTCGATTTATTAAGGGTTGGACCCTTGGATGATACTTGAGAATAGAATTGTAACTGAGTTGGAGATTTGCAAATTTAATGAAAGGATTCTGAATTTGCCTACTATAGTTCTATCTTCTTGTCAGTTTTCATATGTGCTTATTTCATAATGTATTGCTTCATATATTTAATTCTTTATGCAAAGATATGGGTAAGATCATACAGAGTACCAGTCAATCTTAAATCCCCTGTGAAGTTATCAGTAATAGCTAGGGACTAGATTATAATACTATTTTTTTTATTATAAACTCCCCTATATCAATTAATTGTCACATAAATCTGCATTCATTTGAATATATTTTGCTCTACAGGAGATGTTGTTTTCATGTACTATTTTCTTATAACCAATAAAATTATTTCTAAATATTTAGCAAGTGATACCACCACATATTCTCCTATTCATTCACTTTAAATCAATTAACTATAGCTAGACAAATAGTAGCCCTTTCATCTAGCTTAGTAATGGTTAAGGCTTAAGCACTTGTTTTTAATAATTCATATCATTGGTCATCCATAAAATTTAAAACCAAAAAAATATTTTAGACGTTATCACATGACTAAATGACCTAGAGTCATCTCAGAGGACAACATCAAATTGGCATTGTTCCCAGGGAGCAAAATTTGAACTATTTTCCCTGGGAAAATGATTGAAAACTTTTTCATTAAGGTGAATAAAGAAATTGTAGGTTAAACTTCATTCACCTAACAACCCCACTAGACCAAGCTAGCTCCTTCAAAACATACCAGATCTCACTCTGACTCTCAAATTATGTCTCCTTTATCTGATCCTAAGAGACTGGTGAGAGAGGCTTCATTTAGAAGGGGACTTGAAGCTTCTACTTCTACTTCTTCTTCTGTACCATTACAACCTGAAGTTATTCCAGCTTTCGATCCCTTTATCTTTTTTCCATCCCCATTAGATTTGGCTAATCTAACACCTAGGGTTTTAGAACTTTTATCTAAAGGATTTGATATGCAGTCAGCTCTCTTAGTCCAATCTTTGGAATCTTACAAACTTCCCAAAATATTTTCACATTCTCCCAAGTCAGAGGAAGAACTAGATGTACATTTACCGGAGCTAAAACCAACTGAGTTTATCTCCCCCACTCATTATACATTCCCATCCACTTCTACCCAACCTGGAAATACCTTCTCTGTATATTCAAACCCACTATTTGAAAGTAAAGAGCAGGTTGAAACAAAGGTTCATAAGTTAGTAATAAAAACACCTTTGAAAATGTTTAGGTCTCCTCCACTTTCTCATTCTCCTCCTCCGACTTTTACACCTCCATATTCACCCACTACTTCACAACCTGCCTCATCATCCTCCACTACATCATCTCAAACCTCTTCTACTGAATCATCTTCTTCTTCATCTTTGGATATCACATTTCGACCTATAATCCAATCTAGATATGTTGCTCTACATCTTCCCAACCAGCTAAACAATTTTCCTGATGGGTATTTGAAACACCTACCTAGGTTTAATGGTGAAACTAGCCTTTTTGCAAAAGATCATCTAGCTACATTCCTAGATTTTGAGGATAATATGAATATAGAGCATGAGGATGTATACATGTGTTTATTTTTTTAGTCTTTAGAGGGGAATGCTAGGATGGTTTATGGAACTGAGGGTTGATTCAATTCAGTCCTAGAATGATTTAAATACTATATTCAAGAACCATTGGGGTGTCAAAATGGATGCAGTTTACTACCTTACTGAGTTTGAAGATCTCAAGAGGAATCATGGAGAACCTATGGCTAATTTGATTAAACGATTCAATAAACTCTACAACAAAATGCCTCCTCATTGTAAACCTCTTGTTGCAACAACAAAGGTTAGGTTTTCCAAAGCCTTTGATGATGACTTTGCAGTCATGCTGAGGGAAAGGATATCTCCTACCCTTCAGGATATGCAAACTAACGATATAGAAGTTGAGGCTAACATATCAGCTTCATCTAAACTCAAAGTGAAGGTTGAAAAGGTTGAAAGAAAAATGAAGGCTAAGGAGGAAGGATCTTCCTCAAAGTCCAAAAACAATGATCAAAAAATAAATGAGATAACATCATTACTTAGAAACATCTCTAGTAGGATTTCTAAGATTGAAACTCAACCTAGAACCATACAACAAATTGTTGTCAGACCACAGAATCAATTCAGAAGAACCCCTCAAATGAAAATTTTATAGAGGCCTAACACTGATCAATAGATCCAACCCCCTCTGATGATTGATGACCAACAACCAGATGATTCTACATTTATGCATAATGCTATTGTTCCTCACCCTTCAAATCACTCTTCACAAAATCAAGAAGACAATCAAATTTATAAATACCCAGCCTTCGTTAAATTTCTAATTGGTGAATTAAATAGAATATATGATCTTAGACCTAGGGCAGGGCTTGGTAGACCTCCAAAAGGTCTCATTCAAAATGAACCTCAGATAAAATCTATTAAAACCCAAACAACTATCATTCAACCATTGAATCAAATAGGTGAAAAAAGTCAAATTGATAAAATTGTTTTGACAACCTTCAATGTTGAAAGAGAGATGGAAAGAGTTAAAATACCAATTCCCCTAGCTAAACTTTCAAAAACTTCAAGGTATAAGAACCAAGTTTCAAAATGGATTCAATCATCCAGTGTGGATGCTGAGGGGGATGTGATAAGCCTACAGGATGAAAAACCCTTAGTATTTTTTGGTCCTAGCTCTAACATGATAGATAAGAATGTGCCACCATTTATGTGACTCTAAAAATTCATTATTTCCTACTATATAACTGTATGCTAGATTCTGGGGCTTCCCATAATCTAATGCCTAAAGTGATCATGGACTAGTTGCAATTACAAGTCACTAGAACTTACCATGATCTTTACACTTTTGACTCCAAGAAAGTTCCTTGCCTTGGACTCATTAAAGATTTGGTGGTTACCTTAGCTCAAATCCCTATCAAAAGTATGGTTTTAGACATAGTAGTCACTGACATCCCTCAAAAATTTGGCATTCTATTGTCAAGATATTCTTTTGCTAAACTAGGAGGAAGCTTACAAATGGAAATGTCTTATGCCACTATTCGATTTTATGGGGGTGAGCATATCAGGCTATATAGAGAGGTCAGATTTATGAACACTGTTTGCAAAGTTGATCAAGCTAGGAATCATCCTATTTATGTTGTTGACCAAGACTTTGGGTGTTTTAAACTATCTATAAATAATTCACAAAATACTCAAATTACTATTGAAGATATTGTTGATCAACCTAAAACCATTGAAATTGATATTTGGAAAATTCATTTTGATGGTTCTTTCTCAAAGGAAGGAGTAAAAGCTGGAATTGTATTAATTTCTATAGATAAATAAAACATTACCCAATCATACAAACTTGAATTCGATGTAACCAATAACGTAGCAAAGTATGAAGATTTTCAGCTAGGATTGGAGTTAGCAAGAAGTCTTAAGGTGTAGAACTTAAGTGTATACATTGATTCTAAACTTATTGTCAGAAAAGTTAGGAATCAATGTCAAACCAAGCACCCAAGATTGAGATCTTATAGGAATGAAGTTTGAGATTCAATTAAAAATTTCTTTTCAGCATTCAATATTAATGTTATTCCTAGATATCAAAACATGCATGCAGATTCCTTGGATGTTTCTACAAACTTCCTTTAAAATCCCAGATAAGATGCTTGTCCAGTATCAAATTCAAGTCGAGTATAAACCATCTATTCTTGCCAATCTTAAATACTGGCAAATTTTTTATGATGACAAGAAACTAAAATCCTTTTTGTAGGTCATAGATGGATTCTCAAACATGCAAGTTGAGGAAGAACCACTTGGTAATATTGAAATTGGCAACGAAAATCAAACACTACAATTTGATTCTATAATTGTTGATCATAATATTATCCAACTTTCTAAAAAATTTATTCCAAAAGGGTTAATCCCATTGAGAAGCTCTTTGATCATAATGATGTCCCCAAAAAACCACTTTCTGATTCACCTGATGAAAATATTGAAATTTATAACATTGGAAGTTCTGAAGAGATCAAAAATGTTAAAATTTTTGCATCCCTATCAATGGAAGCTAAAGACAAATATTTATCCCTCCTTAAATCTGACAAAGATGTTTTTGCCTAGTCTTATAGTGAATTAAAAACATATGATACATCTATTATTGAACACAAAATTCCAATAAAACCAGAGGCAAAACCTTTCAAACAAAAATTGAGGAGAATTGATCATGTCCTTCTTCCTATAATTGAAAAAGAACTAAACAAGTTATTGGATTCTAAAATAATACTTCCATTAAGATATTCAAATTGGGTAGCCAATCTAGTTCCTATGATAAAAAATAATGGTGAAATTAGATTATGTGTGGATTTTAGGAATTTGAATAAATATTCCGTGAAGGAAAAATATCCATTACCTAAGATGGATCAATTACTTCAAAAAGTTTCAGGAGCCTAGAGAATTTCCATGTTAGATGGCTTTTCTGGATATAATCAAATTATGGTTAGTCCAGAGGATAGAGAAAAAAATTGCATTTACAACTCCATGGAGCACATTCATATATAACCAGATGCATTTTGGGTTAACTAATGTTGGAGCCACATTTCAACATGTTATGGACCTTGCATTTGTAGGTAAGATCAACAAATTTGTTGTTATTTATTTAGATTATTTAACTGTTTTTTCCAATTCTGATGAAAATCATTTGAAGCATTTGAGAAAGGTTTTTGATAGGTGCAGGAAATTTGGGATTTCTCTTAATCCAAATAAGTCTTTGTTTGCACTTCAAGGAGGAAAATTTCTCGGCCACATCATTTCCAAAGAAGGATTAGTCATTGATCCTAAAAGAGTCTCAGCGATTTAGGCACTCACATTACCAAGGAACAAGAAGGAAGTCCAATCTTTCCTTGGTAAAATTAAATTTTTAAGAAGATTTATCCATAACTATGCTGAAATAGTTAAGGACATAACTGATATGCCAAAAAAGAATCATGAAATCAAATCGACTTTTCCTACTAGGTATGCATTTGATCATACTAAAAAGGCCATTGTTGAAACTCTCATCTTAGCTAGTCTAGATTACTCTCAACCTTTTAGTGTATTTTATTTTTCTTCTGAAACCACATTAGTTGTTGTTCTTTTGGAAAGGAACAAATATGGAGATGACCAACCCATTTAATTTTTTAGCAAGGTTATGAGAGGTGCTGAGCTAAAGTATGACATCATTGAAAAGCAAGCCTACTCTTTAGTTCAAGATTTGGAAGCCTTTAGAGTCTATTTACTTTGTTACTGTCAGTTAGTTTTGCCTTCCACCAGTGATCAAATGTTCTCTTTCAGAATATCCATTGGGGTTTAAGGTCAAGTTTTTATCATTTCACTATGTCTTCCATTCAAAAACTTTGGTCACTGGTTAGTGTCTAGGTTGTCAATTACTCATTTACAATTGCCATGATTTGGTCACTGTCATCATACATTTGGATGTACCAGCTCTTAAAAGTTGTATGGTCATATCAGTCTCATTATCATGATTTTCATCCAACTCACCATCATCCATTAGGTCATTAGGGTTTCAGTCATTGAATTTTTCATTCCATTCGTAAAATTGGCATGAAAAGGAGTAGTGATACAAAAAAATTTAAAGAAGGTTTCATTTCAAAAGAATATTTTGTAATAAGTTTTAAATAATCTCAAACTGTATCCAAAGGTTTCAAAGCTATATGATTTCCAAAGTAAAGTGAGAAAGGCATAGTGTGGGTGACCCCACTACTATGAAAAGAAACCAACTCCACAAGCTATAAAAGACCATCATCGTCTTTTTTCCTCATTCATTTCATTGTTAAAGAGCTCTCATCCATCATCCATAATGTCATCACAAGTTTAGGCCCATAATTTTCAAAAATCAATCTTTTTCCCTGAGTCGTTGCACTTTTTCTTCCAATCGTTGCACTGTTTGTCTTTCGCTACGCTTTTCCAAACTGCACACTGCACTTTTCCTTCAGATGTTGTGCTTTTTGCAGCGGTGCTGTGCTTTGTGGTAAAAGGCTTCTAAATGGTTGCAGAAGGTCTCCAAGCTTAGCACAAGCTTTCACAAGGGTTAAACAAGTAAGTTTAAGCCTCTCACACTCTCTTTCACTCAGTTTATAAAATATCATGGTGTGGAAACTTCTCATTGGCTCCTACGCTACACTTTTCTTGAAGATTGCCTTTTCAATTTGTAAACCCTAACAATCCCTCTCATGTTATACCCTAACCTCCTACACATCTAAATATATCCCAGAAACCCTAAACCCTATCATTTTAATTCCCTGAGACCTATTTCCAAAACCTATCCCTACTCGCTACACTTTTAGCAGTTTTATCAGTATAGGCCTGTGTAAAAATTCTCTAGCCCTATTCCCTCATCCTTTCTACCTCCCTCCACTTCCATAAGGTCCCTGACATCTCTCCCCACCTCCTAAACTTTTATCACACCTATTCCTATTCCCTAACCCCCATCATCTCATTCCTTCTTTCCCTTCCCCTGTTTTTCCCCTAGGGTTTTCTATCATAATCTACTGTGGAGGAGGAGAAGAAAAATTACAAAAAAGGTGGGAAAGTATTAAGATATGAACCATCAAATACACAGGAGCTGATGTCTTCACCAATTACCAAACACTATTTTCAACATGTAGGGTGTCTTGAGTTTTGTGAGTTGGTGTAAAAGGTTCAATACCATGCTGAATTGACAAGGTTGTTTGCCAAAAACCTCAGAAAGGATAAAGTCACAATTACAGGTGTCACATTCTCTATCTTAGCTGATATTGTAGCAACAGCTACTTGGATACCCAACCTTGGTGAAAAGTGGTTCAAGACTCAATAATTAGATGCTCAACTATATCAACCCTACATCAAAGATAACATCAAGAGGATCTCTCCTTTTGCCAGCTCCTTGACAAGTTTGCACCTTTGATGGAGATCACAATGAAATATTTCACTTGTGAAGGGAGATTTTCAAGACCCTATGGCTATCACATAATATTTCTCATGCATTTCACTAGGGTAAAACCGCTCAACATACCCTACTATATTTACAGGAGCATAGAAACGATGGCATACAAAGTGCAGCATAAGAACAGTGACCTACAACAAAATAGCCTCTTTCATCACTCCCTCATCAAGATTATTGTCCTTCATCATCTTAAGTAGCTAAACATTGACTAGGAGACATTCATTAGAGAAGAGGTATTTTTTCCTTCTTCCAACCAACCTCTACCTAGGCACCTCCTACTCAAACAGAAATTGGTTCATCAAGTAGGCCTGTAATGAAAAATAATAAAGGTGAGGATAAAGTGGTTAAAACTTATCAAAGAGGAAACAGGATTGTGTTTGCTCCACAGGTTATGGAAGGGACCAAGCCTTCTACATTAGCACAACAGGGATCAATTTTACATCATAAGACTACTTTAAAGGCCAATGAGGACCCTAGGACAATTGAGCAGTGTATGGTGAAAAAGGAGAATGAAATCAAAAGCTTGAAGGACAAGTTGACAAAGGAAAATGCTTTGATAGCATGCCTGCAGTAGGAAAACATGCAACTGAAGGTTGATGGGATGCTTCAAGAGAAACACATCATGCAATTTCAAAAGGAGATTAAAGGTAAATCAATGATAGAGGTAGAGGAACATCAAGAGCAGGTGGCAAAACACAAATCAAAGACAAAGGGCCCTAAGAAGGCACTTCAGCAACAAAGGAATAAGATCATGGTGAATGATCTTATTGACAGGGAACTTGATGAAGGATTGCCTAGCCCAATTACAGACTCTGCCTGAAGAAATAAAATGTAATCGCTTTCTGAATGATAGATCTGATGATCAATCCTCGCTCTGATATCATGTAGAACTTTTTCTACAAATCAGCTAGCTCTGATACCATGTACAAATTTTGAATAATATAACACTTATTCACAGAGATTATCCTGATCATACACATTTGCAGAACATGCATAATACATAACCTCCTCTACGTTGATCATCAATTTTGCAGTATTCAGAAACATTCACATGCACACATTGAAACATCAATCACACATATCAACACAGTATGTATCTGGGGAAAGCATACGGTTGAAAACCCCCAACTATTTGTATATTATATTGATTGAGAACATGTAACAATACATAGTACAATACTCCTCGCAAGTACTCAGTACTATCTCCACCTATTACACACAAACTAGCTCATATCTGAATCAATCACAGGTTCAAATCTCTTCCACTGCTTGTTGCCTCCACTGTGCAATCCTACATGAGAATGGACGAGAATGGCTGATCCAAACTTGTATTTCCCTTGTGTTGCACTACGCAATCCTCATTGGCAAACTCAATCCATTGATTGTGCAAATCACATGCACAACTATAGTCACAATTCATAGCTGTCTTGCCCTTTCACTCACCTCTAACACTTGTCTCCACTGAACTGTCCATGCACTGAGTTAACTGATGTATTCTTTAGTTAATATATGATTTAATAATTAGTGAATTAATTAATAATTAATTCACACCACTCATCACTAGTGTATTTGTCAGTTAGACTAAATACAACTAGTTCAACTAAGTCAAACTGAACACAACTCCATCAACTTCTCAATCAACTCCACCAAACTCAATCACTTGAGTTCTAACTGAATTCCTTCATGCGATAGCTCAACTAACCCATAAGAAAAGTATATTTCCTTCTGGCAGTTGCATGTGCCATATCCGTAGCTCGAACTGAAGTGCTCCAAGAGGATAAGATAATGTTTATAGTGCAAATATTATTAAGAGCTAATAATATTCGACTATTCTATTTTTAGACTGGCGGTCTAAAAATAGACTCCGCCCATATGTCTAAAAATAGAGGTCCATCTATTTTTACCAACATGACCAATCATCCATAAATAGCATCCTACAACTCATAGACCATGATCCATATGTCTAAAAATAGACTTTG
>APFE030378223.1:0-16469 GCA_000404065.3 Pinus taeda | reverse complement strand
ATAATAACAGCACAAATAAATAAATAAATAAATATAATAACATAATGTTGCGCATGTAATACATTCAAATAAATATTATTATTAAATAAAGAAAATAGGAGTAATTAAAAAAGGTCGGCTTATACTCAGCAGCGCTCCTAACCCTATTTATCTCTCGCTTTTCTCTTCTCTGTATATCAGTCCTGAGGATGAGTCTTGGTATAGGCTCGAAACATCGACAAAAATAATGAAGAGCACTATGGATTATCCGAATTCAATTTCTCAACAAATAACTATGTAAATAAATCAACTCCATTTTCAATATTTATGTTTTTCATTGTTGAAATCATTGGTTTATATGCAATTATAGTTCTTTATTGTTTTTACTTTAATTTAGCTGTGAATTACTTTTAGCATAAGAGGTAGGTACTAAGAAACAACACTACATATTACACTTGTTTTATCTACTATTTACACCTATATAACGTGATTTGAAAATATAATATTTCTAAGTGATACACATAAGAAGTATTATGTAAATATGAACTTAAGTTTGATTTTCATTATAGAATATTTAAGAATCAATTAAATAATAACAATTATAATTGGTTAGTTAAATATCACTTTCTGATAATTTAAATAAAATTTAATCTCGCACTTATTAATTGTAAGTTTGATCTCAAGAATGATACTACATTCTCAACAATCACATGTAAAAGTAAGTGATTTTTATCTAATATCAATATCATATATGGATTTATGGCTCTTAAATTATTTATACAATGCAATTCTTAATTGCAAGTAAAACAATGTTATATAATAAATTTACCATAAATCATCAATTTCCAATTGCAATTATTTAAAAAAATGCAATGTATTACCATATCATATAGGGTTTAATGGATATAATTTGAATCTATAATGGCTATGGATCGTACCATATCACACAGGGTTTATTGGATACAATTAGGCTCAATTCAAATGATCATCGACTTGGTGATGTTAAGGTAATAAATAGTATGATGTCCAATAGATATCTCTATTAATGTGTGTGGAGACATGCAATAGTTCTATTTAATGTCAATTCACTAAGAACACGCTCTGTAAATGAGTTTTTATTTCTACTTCAATTATAGTGTCAATTCTTCAAGGAAATTATTATCAATTTTTCAAGAAAATTGTTCCACACCATGTGACTATTAGTGTATGTATCTACTCGATTAAAAAATGTAATGAAAGCAAGTTCAATATCACATGTAAATTATATTCATTAGTATTTACACTTTACAAAATATTGAATATAAATTAAAATTGATTCTAAAAGAGTTTATATCCTACAAAACTTCAAACCAATTCTAAATAGAGATCACAATTTTCACAAATTATTTACAATAAATTATTTGATAAAAATATTTAAAACAAAGGCTAAATGGTGTAGCTCTTTAGTGTTGGGAATGAGTAGGATGTAATCTTATTATTTTAGAGATTGAGTCTATCATCTCTTTCTATTCCATGCAAATTTTTAACTTAACATCTATACCAAATACTAAGAGTTTATGCTCTTGGGTAATGAGTTTGTTTCACTTATTCTAGTTTCCACACACGCACATATAGCTCATACAAAAAGAAAAATCATTCACAAACACATTTGTGTGTGCAAATTGCTTTTATATACAATAATTATTTCATAAAAGCATGAATTCTACAAAAATATCATAGAATACCTTTTTCCCTTTGAAAAATTGTATAACAAGTTTGAACTCCACTTGTGTCTACCTTGAACTTTTTGAGTTTTGAAATGTGAGTTTGATTTCCATTCTTGTTTACTTTATTGATCTTTGATAATCCACCTATTAACCACACAACCAACTCCAATAGGTACTCTCATTCCATTGAGTCCCTTCATCTCTATGGGGTTATATGAGATGTAACCATCTAACAAATGATTGAAGAGTGAAGATTTAAACTTGAGAGGAAATGCCTGCATCTTGATCACTTTTTTCAATAACCAAACTCTTCAACAATCATTGATAGAAATTTGTGTATTTTGACAACCATGTAATATTAGGATGCAAAACCATATAAGTCATCTAACTCAAGCCTCAATTTTATAGGTTTTATGGCCCAAGATCACTTGTCCATCTCATGCATGCTTAGGATTTTAAAATATATTTTACTTCCCCAACTATGTGTCAGTCATATAAGTAATTCCTTATTTAAAAAATGTAAAATAGTGATTTATCCTCACCCAACTACCACATTTCATATTTTTAGTCCTAGGTGTTGCCTTGGTCTCATTCTCATTTCATATTTTAGTTGATGGACATGTAGTCACTAATTTAGTTATTTATTAGCTCTCTTTAATAACTCACAAGCCATCTTTCTTTTTGCACACTTCTATATTTGAATTCATTGTTCATCTTTCTTCTCTTTGATTCATTGATTCACTAGTAATTAAAATTTACTTATTGTATATTTCATCCACTTTTATAATGCATTTATCTTCAAATGATTTTACATAAACTATTTCATTTCTCTTAGTTTCAAAATGTACTAATTTATATGCTCAATAAACCATGCAAGTTAACTTTTCACATAAATTAATTAAAATGCACATGTTCATTCAAACATTGTTTACATCCTTAAATAATCCTATTTCAATATATACTCAAGTTACAACTAATAACTAATACCAGGTGTTCCATGCTTCTCCATGCCCTTCAAGAGTTACTTTTCAATAAGTACCAAGGGTTTCATGTTCAAGCATGCCCTTCAAATATTCCATTTTCTTAGTGGGGTAAATGTTGACCGCATGAAGTCTGTGTTGAGCCAATCTTTGTTGCCCTTATCGAGAGACTATGTGCATTGATGAATAATGATTCATTTTCTATGTGTGCCCCTTAACTATACTCATAAATGATCAAATGCATGGCATACTCTCATGATAATATGCAATCTTTGAAGTAAAGAATTACAAGGTTTTCAAACGAGGCCACAAAAGAGGAGTGCTAATAAGGGGGAATAGGAATATTGTTCCTCCTCTCTGGACAATACCATGAACACATACATGAAACCTCATTTATCCATTTTTCAATTGATCAACAAGCATATTCCTTGAGCCTATGCATGTCTAATTCAACACATCTAATTATTCCATATTCAAAAGTTAAATCGATAGTCCATATAATGTTGATGTAATCCTATGCTAATGTATAAATGTTACTTTCTTGTCACATTAGGAAAACCATAATCAGTATCTAAAAATGTTTTCATTACAAATATACCCATTTCAATGTATCATACTTATATGAGATGATAACGCCAACTAGATCATATTAATGTACATTTTATTTGTTAATATTTCACATAAACTTTAAATAAAAATTATTGAAAATTATCATTACATTAATTAAAACCAATCAAATTAATAAAAGAGTATGAGATTATTATCATAACACAGGTCAATAAACCATGTGATTTTGTAAACAACATTCCCTTAAATTATAGTCTGATCTGTGGAATGAATCAAAATAAATTTTCCACTATAGTGAGATTATTTTTTGTATAAGGAGGTACTTATGTCATAGAAACAATTCTAGGTTGGATAGATTTTAGGTGTATCCTAGTGTGTAATGAGGAATTTTTAAGAAGGTGTGTGAAATGGGTATTGGTACTTAAAAAGTAGTTAAGGAATGAATAATGAGTATGGTTATTTTAAAAATGTAAATAATTTTTTATGCTTCAATCTTGTCGTGTTTAGTTTTCAATTAATGCCTTAGTTAAATCTTAGGTTAAATGTTTTACATATTATTTTATCTTACCATTTGGTTTAATATTCTCGTGACTTTTTCATTATATAAACAACCCTTTCATTCTCATTCAAAGTCTAGAATTCTAGTGAGGTATTTTTAACCACTTTACTCGAAAGGAAAATATGGATATATTTTTTATTAGTATAATGTTTCCTAGGCTTTCTTAGACTCTCAAAGTTGTTAATGAAATTTATTTATCTTGGAACAAGCTTGAATTTTTTTAGGTAACCAATTCTTTTGAGTGCAATGTTATATTTTTAGTTTTGAACTTGACCTAGGGTTTAGCTATATGGAATTTGGGACTAATAAATTTTGTTTAGTCATTTGATGTTGAATTAAGTTAAACTTACAATTATATCTTATATATTTTATTTTAGACAATTAGTAAACACATTGAAAGGGTTTTATAACATAATTTATTATTATTTTGGAAATTATTTATATCAAGCTCTTTCATAAATATCAATGACCACCTATTTATATTAATTTTGCCAAATATTTGTAATAAGGAAATATTCTATTGATACTTCACCACGTCTTTATCAACACTTATCGTTGTGCACATTTACGTCTCCATGCCATGTTGTCTTTCTTAATTCATCCTCTAACCTATTGCATCACCTTTCCTCCCTTTTCCTTGTCTTACCTTGTCCTCCTCCATGACCCTGGTTTGCAAGGAATGTCACCCCTTCAGCAACTCTGAGTGATTCATTGCATGTAGCCTCTTATTCCTTTCATGTGTCCAAGCCTTGGTTATTTGTCCTTATGCAATAAAGGAGTCTTGTTGTGTGGATAGTCCTTTATTCTCTAAACTATTCCTTTGGGTTGATATTAATGATAAAATTAATACTAGATTACCCAATAATTTAATAGGTATCTATTGAAGATTTTAATTTTGTTTATCATAGTTGTAGCAGTCTAACAAATGATAACTAAATAGTTGATTAAGTTAACGAATCGCTTGTGTTGTCAGTCCAATACCAATTCCCAAAATATAATACATTGTTAATGAATATTCTTGTTATCACTAATATATGAATGACTTCTTCTTAATCAAGTAATCATTACCCACGTCACTGACACACTTGGTACAAAATTAATGTGATTCAGCTAAAAATTATCTCCTTAGCATTGATGCATGTCAATGTATTTCATGGAGGTTTATTGTCACATTGGTTATCTCCTCCTCTTTTGTAGAACCCTAAAATACAAGGATTCCTATGATTATTATTTTAATACCATATATTTATTAGTTCCTTGGTTGATTGATTTGATAAGGAACATGTACCAAAATCTATTTTCCAAATTACCTGAACTAGTCATATAAGAAGTCTGTTAGATCCCTATAATACTATTTTATCTCCCATTATTGTTATTGGTGTGCCCATGTAGCCCCCATATTGGTATTGTGTGCCCTATAGAAGCCCACTATTATTATTGGTGTTCCCTTACATTATTATTGTTATGTAGGCTTTGATTATCTTGTGACCCCTTAAACTCTTATATAGACAAAGGAGGCCTTGTCATTTTTATCATCAAAGAATTGTTCATTTATATAATGTAAAAGAGGTTTCCCCCTTGAAGAGGATAATTTTTAAGTCATTGATATATCTTTTTGTGAGCTGGTTGCATAACATTTGGTGTCAGACCTTTGGATTATAGGGTTTCACTTCTTCAAATAGGTCATCTTGGAATTTTCACTACACGTTTTTTCTACGAGGTTTCAAACGCTAAAATTTTTACCACGTGGAGCTGAAATATTGATGAACTTTGTGTAAAAATTGTAGAGCTTTGTTCGCTATATTTTCAGAGATATGATCTGAGGAAGTTAGATTTTTTTGCAGAATCCAAAATTATATCTCAAACAGGTGACCTAGGGAAAATATTCCTAGCTTTCATTTTAGGCATCGGATTTGAATTTTGTAAAAACCAGATGAAAGTGCACGGATTGTAGTTTGTCATGTAGAAATTTCAGCGATGAAGGGTGAAACAGTGACACGTGAAATCCCGTATAAATTTTCCCTACAGAATGAGTCCATAATCAGGTCATTGTGGGAGATTTGGCATAACCCTTTCTTGAATAATCAAATTGCATTCAGAATTATGGGGTTGGAAAGAAGACTCAGAGAGATAACACAGAAGTAAATTTCATAACTTGGAGATCTGAAATTACATAGTTACATCTGTTTCAAGATGTAGATCCTATAAGCAAGAAAAAGGTGTGTATTTGTTTTAAAAAATTGTGTAACTTTTGTTTGAAAAATCAATTTGAAGTGAATCCAAGGCAGGGGTAATTTTAGGGGCGAATAAGCCCAAAGGCGAAATTTAAGGCTTTTTATATTTTAATGGGGTGAATTTTTAATTAAAATAATAAAAACTTTTTTATATAATTAGCCCTCATTTTATTTAAAAATTAATTTATTTTTTTTATTTTCGCCCAGGGCGGATACGCTAACCGAATCGGATTTTCTTAAAATCGCCCCATTTTGATATTTGCTCCTGGTTTGGGAGATCAAAATCGCCATTTCTGATTTACGGTTTGGTTTTTCTGGTTTGGTAGTGAAATTGTGAGGATCGATTTGGTAAATACAGAGAATTATGCCACCCCAGCTGGACTATTATGTAAATACAGAGAATTTTTGTTTAGTCGAATAGATGGAGATGAAATTCCATGCAGGTAAATTATCTATATATATGCATATATTCTCGGGAAGAAGCATCCATCTTGTCTGTAAAAATTGTATCCAGTGCGTTTCTGTTGATTGTTCAGCGATTGAATGTTTCCAATTGAGGCAACAATCCCCAAACTGGTGCTCATTTGTTATTTGAAGGCCCTGTAACATATGACCGACTGCTGAGAGCACTTAGCATCTGTTTCTGTTAGTGTTTATCAGTGAATTTTTACAGTTATAAAGAAGAATCCTCTCAATTTTTGTCCATTCCTATTGCAGAATATTGGCATTAAAATTTACTGAAAAATTCACCCCAGTTTTGTAATTTGGCGGTTGTAGTTTCTGTACAAATTCAATTCGTCTGTAAATGGGCATTGCAGTGGAGCTTCCATTGATTGTTTACCGTGGTTTGCTGTAATTGCTTTAGTAACAAAAAATCTAACATGCAAATCCAAGGTAAGGCCTTTGTAATACAATGGAATTCCAATTAGTGTTAGTCTTTCTGCAAGTTGGGATTTTTTTCTATTATATTGTAATTGAATTTCCATTAGTCTTTCTGCAAGTTGGGGTTTTTCACATTACATTCTAATTGAATTTCAGTTAGTCTTTCTGCAAGTTGGGATAATTATATTGGTTGAATTCATATTGATCTTTCTACAAGTTGGGATTTTTTCAATTATATTAGTTGAATTACAATTAGTCTTTCTGCAAGTTGAGATTTTTTTCGATTCTACTGTATTCCTTTTTTAACTATCTCAAGTACAAATAGTCATATGAGCATGTGCTTCTTGGGTGTAAAAATATAATGGAGAGCGCTCTGTGTTACGATCTGTGAAGATATGACAGGGTAGCAGCTCTGACCACGAAATATATAATTAAATACATGGCAATCCAAACCCCTGATCATGATTATTTTATTCCTCCTGGCTATCCAAATCCCTGATCAGTATAATTTTATTCCTCGTGGCAATCCAAACTTCTGATCACGGTACACTTTTGTGCAATAGCATTTTTAAATTGTGTTCTGTGGACTACCATCTGAACCATAATAACATTAACAGGTCTAAAATTGAAATGTCTTTTTATTTTTTGGGCCCCTCTTGGGTGCTGTGGGACAACCATGATACCATTAATAAGTATAAAAATGAAGCGTCTACTGTAGGAGTAAGATAATGGTTATTAGTTTTTTTAGTTCCAAGGTTAAGGTATAAAAGAAATTTATTTTATATATATATATATATATATATATATATATATATATATATATATATATATATATATATTACTTTTTAAATTGAGATATATATGGATAAGCTTGGGATGTTATACTAAACTTTTTTACTAAAGATACTGATCAAACCAAAGTATATTTATTTTGAGATTAGTGATATTATGCTTGACAAAATGAGTAGAGTGCATATACAAAGTTAATGTTTTGGCATAGCCAATGTGTGCCAATTTGTATGGATATTTTTATGATTTTTACAATATTTTGGTTTTTTGGACTCTTGTTGATTTTAGCTTGACGCTAATGTTTGCAAAAGTTGTGGAAAATAGTATAAACACCAGTTTTGCTACTCTCTTGTAATCTATAGGCCCCAAAGCTCCTTATAGATCAGATTTCATTATGTAACTGAATTTTGCAATTCCAATTTAATAATCCTATCGGCCTCTCTTTGTACCTTTTGGGACAATTGCTAGTATATAATATATGACTCATTATTATAGTCACCAAATTTATTATTTTTAACTCAAACATGGTTAATATTTTACTTAAATAACACTCAATAACAACCAAAAAGTATTAAATGACATTATAAAATATTAATATTAAACACTAATACATTGATAATATTATTATAATTAAATAAATTGACAAGTCAAATGTAGCCGTTTCTTAATCAATTATAGCCTAGTTTATTATAGTCGTTTTCCAGTCAAACCTAGCCATTGGAAGATCTGCCATCCCTATTTAACATGTAGCCATGATCTGATTTTTCAACTTGTCTTGACGATGAATCACACTCGTTGGCTCGAAACGCGTCAACAAAAATTTTATGATGTGATTTTTCTGAAAATATTTCTATAATCTCAGTATATATCTTTTCAAATCTTAGCCTTTAGACATCTTATCCCATTGCAACAAAAACTTAAAAATCAACCATCAAAAGGGAGTATCCCCTTTTAATGGGGCATTAAAATTGAAACATTTTTTTTAAACTATGGTATATCAAAGTATGACAATAAATAATATCATGACAATAATTGTATAATTTAAAAAGTCAACATTAATTTATAATATATATATATATATATATATATATATATATATATATATATATATTATATATATATATTATATATTAATTTTAATCAAAATATCAATATTGGTGAATGAAACAAAAATTATTTCTCTATGTTATTGTTGCATTGTGGAAATGAATTCTTCATAATTAAAACATATAATCCAAAAAATATAGAAATGGCTCATAACTTCATATAAGATCATATGGAAGTTAAAATATTTATTTCAAGTTACCCTACACATATCATTTACATTAAATGTCTTAGACGATTATTCAAAATCACTCATAGATTCTCGCACACCATCAAAATCTACAACATCTTCAGATGAATGACTGGATTCACATGAAGATGACTCATATTCTTCTCTTTCATCAACTAGTGCCCCATCTGAGTCAACATGCATGTCCACCATTTCAGGTTTCAAATGTCTTTTAGATCTACAATTGGGTTCAACAGACTCCCATCTTAACATTATTTCTTCTGGTAGCAACCTCTTCATAATATCTATGGTCCTGAAGTGAAGAGTTCCTCTCTTTGTTAAGTTGAAGTCATAAACAAGTATGTCAACATCCTCCAATTTTAAGAGATTTGTGCAACGAAGATTTATATTTGTACCCTTTCTTTTTCTTTTTCTTCCAATTTATTTATCAACTACCATCTCTGGCTTGTACACACCATTGAATGGGTGTGTATTTGTGGCATACCAATGTACTTCAATAGATGTAACATCTTCATTTTCTTTAATGACCTATATAATCTTGGCAACCCATAATGGATCTCCACCTTCCAACAATGCGATCATGCAACCCTCCTTAACATCCTGCACAAAACCCTTGTAAAGGTCTTCCATGGCTTCACATTGTGCACATGATCGTCTAAAACCAATATAGATTTCTCTTTCTCTACCTATGAATAATTAAGAATACCTTGAGATTGTTGTTGTTCAACCACATTTCTTTTCTCATTTTCATTTGGCATATTTTGTGGCAAAATAAATGGAGTCTTCAAAATTACATCTTCATTTCTTGATCTTAAAATGATATCAATTTGATTATTGAAAAAAGGCTCCCACCGAAGTGAATCAACAACATCAAAGTACTCATATGTATCTCTAATAGATTTTTTATTCTTTTCCAAGAATTCATAATAATTTATATCTCTCTTATTCCTTCGTGCATTATGGATTTCAATAACTAATTGTAATAACAATAAATTGATGCAAATATTTGATAGTCTAGAATGAACTTCAAAAATGCTAAACCTGATGACGGTCCCCATTCTGCAACAGTTGAATACTTCTTCCCCCATATAAGTGTTTTCCCATAAAAAAAAATCGATATGAAATTAATGTTGGGAGCTAATGTCAGTAATTTGTTCAATGCATTTCTCCTCACCATGTGATCCCAAAATAAACCTTCACATGTCAATAGTTTCTTCAAACACATGAAAACAAACTTTGGAATGTATGATTTCTTAATACATTCAATTAATGATGGTAGACTCCCAACATTCTTCTTTCTCAATGTTACTGAAAAATGATTGAACATTTGATCAATATGGTCATAAGTGTGCCCAACAAGAAGGAAACCAACTTTTACCTTTTGAAAATTTCCCAATTCAATAAGCATGTTTAGATATCCAAAAACAATTTGATTTTTGTTTTCATGACTAGTGTTGTCTAATTGTGGATACAAAACTTCTGGAAGACTACCAGACCAATAAGAAAACACATCATGAATTATGGTTATGGTCATATTTTCATAATTATGAATATTTGGAGCTATTAAGTAAACCATTGGCCAAATTTTCCCATCAAAGACCATACAATCGACCAAGTGAAACTAAATAAAAATTTCCTTGTGTAATTATTTTGGTGTGCGGACAAAGTGCGGTAGAAGTGTTTTCTTTTGGTCCACACCATCAATTATCAAACCAAAATATTTATATGGCTTATAATAACACCTCTTGTGATGCTTATACAACTTTTTCCTTTCATTTGATTTCTGATTTTGATGCTCGTGAAGTGGTTTGACAATGGAATTTGCACATAACATGAAATAAATCTATTAATAAGTACATTTTCATAGTTGATAACTATCCAGTTTTTAAAAATAATGTTATGAATTCATACCTCCTTTTTCCCCTTGACATTTATCCCTTTTTTTATTTTAAGAGAAGCACATGTATTGCAAACCCCCATCCTTGTCTTCTTAGGAATACATAAATTGTTGAATTCTTTCCTCCATATCTTCATAATAAAATTACCATCTCCTTTGGCACCTTCTACATATTCTTTGTATAAGTTGTAGATTTCTCATCTTGAGAAATTATCTGGAATGTGTATTATGTCTTTATTTGACATACACTCTCCATGCTTTGAAAATAAGTCTTGCATCCATGGAATTGAAGTATTTGTTAATGGCCCAATCTCTCGCCTATGACATACTTCTAAATAAAATGTGGGATATTTTTCCAATCTTCCTTGGATTCTTGATAGACAAAGATTACCAATTGAATGGAACATTTTGAAAAAATTTCTATAGAGCAATAAATTCCCAATATGATAATCATAACCTGACAATGTAGATTGCATGCACTCCACTAAATATGAATTGTGCATGCTTTTATTCATTGACAAATATATCTTCCTTTTCTCCAAAGAAAACTTAAAATCCATATGTTCCAAGCAATCCTTTTGACAACATTCACTTGATATGAATTCACTAATAGAACTTCTTCTCGTGAGATATTATGTCGTATCCCTTGTATAACTGGAATATCTTGGATTGATATGAAAAGGTCTACTACTACTCCTAGATACAATATTTTCTTCAAATGTCTACATCATTTCCTTATCCTCTCTATAAGCATTTTCATCATCATTAGGAGGAAAATTATCCTCACTATGATCATTCTAAACATAGTTAGGAAATTTTTCACCATCATTGCTTGGAAAATATTCATTACCGTCCTCACTTGCAGGAAAATTTTCACTATCATTATTTTTGCTTTTGAAATCCACACTCGAAGAAAAATCTTCACCATATTTATCCATGCTTTTGAAATCCTCGCTTGGAGGAAATTCATCATCACCATGAGCGCCTTTGAAATCCCAACTCGGAGAAAATGCATTATCCATATATCTGTCTCTAAAATTATCATTTGGAGGAAATTATTCATTCTCCCCTTCATCGTTGATGCTCTCATAATTCTTAGGATTGGGACTAAGTGGAAAATTTGACTTTCTATTTACTGGAAATCCTTCATCCTCCCCTTCGTCACTAGATATCCCATAATACTTAGGATTAGGATTAAGTGGAAAAATTGACTTTCGATTTACTGGAAATTTTTCATCCTCCCCTTCGTCACTAGTGCTCTCATAATCCTTAAGATTAGGACTAAGTAGAAAATTTGACTCTCTATTTACAAGAAACTTTTCATCCTCCCCTTCATCACTAGTGCTCTCATAATCCTTAGGATTATCACTAAGTGGAATATTTGACTCTCTATTTACTGGAAATTATTCATCCTTCCCTTCATCATGGGTGCTCTCATAATCCTTAGGATTAGGACTTAATGGATAATTTCACTTTCTATTTAATGGAAATTCTTCATCCTCCCCTTCATCATTGGTGCTCTCATAATCCTTAGATTAGGACTAAGTGGAAAATTTAGCTCTCTATTTCTTCATTCTTCCCTTCGTCACTGGTTCTCTCATAATCCTTAGGATTAGGACTAAGTGGAATATTTTTCTCTCTATTTACTAGAAAATATTCATCGCCCCCTTCATCACTGGTGCTCTCATGGTCCTTAGGATTAGGAGTAAGCACAAAATTTGACTTTTTATTCATAGTGAAAGAATTCATGTTATATTTATCAATATGAATAGAGTTATTACGTGACGAACATGTTGATATTGCAGAAAAAGTAACTTCACTATCAGAAGAATCCTTGAATTTTCATAGAATATGTTGAATGATACAAATGCACTCTCTCCCAATGACAGTGTATAACTTAGAGAATGAAAAATTCCCTCCAAATTTTCCCCCAAAAAAATTTCACCAGAAAAATTCCCTTCAAAAATTTCGTTTGAAATACTTCCCTCCAAAATTTCCCTCTAAAAAATATTTTAAATCATTCTACTAAAGCTTTGTATTCAAAATTTTGATCCTACTTTCTATTATAAATCTCCATACAACTTTTCCTTTAATGCATTCCTTTGAAAATAAAATAAATCTTTTACTTGAATTGTTTAACATTAACGAGGTAATTAAGTTATTTTTTATAATTTATATTTTGCTTTTATCCCACATTTAACAAAAGATAATCTACACCTATAATATTGACTATATATTATTTTGTCTTAATTTGAATTTTAATCTCACATTAAAGAAACGTTAAAGTAATCCCACAATATTCGCTATGTAATAACTCCCAACCACAGTTTCTTGGGTGTTCTAGAAAGGAAGTGTCATTTTTGCTTCTAAAATCTTGAGGGAACTCATTTCTCTCTGGGCCTTTCCTAAAATAATTTTAGGGTTAGCATTTCTCTATAACATATCTTCTTCCATTTCTTGTGCTTTTCTCATAGTTCAATCCATAGTTTCTATATGGGAAAATTTTATAGCATATTTGACATTAGAAGGCATGGAATTCATATAACTTCCAAGTATCAGAAGCTCATTTGGATGATATTCTTGGAGCATTAGTTGCAAAGTTTTGAAAAACCTGAGGTTAAACTCCCTAATATTTTAATCTCTTTGAAGTTGGATTTGTGTGAATTGAATAATAGATGTATGGTATCCTATAGGTCTATCATATTATACAATGAATACATTTTATATATAATCAAAAGAAGTAATGCAACCATTGGGTAAGGATAAATACCAATCATAAGTGGGCCCAACCAAATTTTGAAGAAACAATATTACCATCACATCTTCATGCACAATCCCTTAGATATCACAAATCACTAAAAATTGGACCATGTGTTTATCAAGATCCATGACACCATCTCCATAAAAATAGGTAAAACACCAAGCAAAAATGTAGGGAGGGGGTGTTGTTCTCCTTGCAAGGAGAGTGGTTCCACTCTGAGTCTTCTCCTTTAATTTCTTCCTTCTGGTTATTCTCTCCTTTCTTCTCTTCTTTCTTCACTTCTTTCTTCTCTCATTTCTTCCGTCTCATTGTCACTAGAGGAGAGAAAAGAAACACTCCTTTATCCAAGGAAGTATCAAACTCCTCTATGACTTTTTTACTTTAGTTTCTTGTTATTGGGCCTGGAAAGCTTCTTGTTATTGGAGTCCTCTCTAGACTTCATGGTGTTTCTTTGATCCAAGTGTATATTGGTGGCCATCCACCTATTCCACTTGGACCCCTAGCACTCTTTCCTCTCAGTTTCCTGTTTTCCAACACATTTTTCTGTAATTCAGGAGTTTTCTATTTTTAGCAATTTTGGGGGTCCTAAACTTCTTGAGTCATTTCGAGGCCTTAAATGGAATTTTTTTAGAAACATCAAAACATGGCTCATTTTGTTTGCAGTTGAATTTTTTGTCCTCGGATAGACCTTTCTAATGGGTTATCATTTGTGTCAAATGAAGATCATATACCAAAATTACGACCCAAGGAAGTTGATGTTCCAACTAACCTCATAGAGGCCCACAAGCTTTTGGTGCTTCATCTCCTAAGATTAGGTTTTTGGATGTTTAGGGCTTGTCATTGTTTCTTTGTGATAAAAATTCATCAAAGCCTCATTGTAACTCATTTTAGGAGGCATGTATCCATCACATCTCTTCTCAATGTTGGCATTATGATTCTGGTATGGCTCTATGATATAGGTGTTGTACTTGATGGCAACTCACTCAAGTGGCAATGGTCTGTTCAGGCTCTCAAAATGATGGAAATTAAGAGGCTCGCAGGTGAATGGTTCAAAAGGTGCGGACCCGCAGGTTCGCCGTCCAGGAGGTGCGGTCATACCCACAGGTTACCCGTTCAGAAGGTGCAGAACCCCAGTCTCACTCACTTCAAGGCAGAGAAGCGCGCTCACGTGGGGTTTCTTATGTTTGGCCCGTGGTATTCAGCCCGCCATTTCTGATGCTATGGTTTTGGCCCGTGGTATAGGATCTATTTTAGCCCCGGTTTGGATCCCTTGTATTGGTTATTGATGGTTTTGTCCCATGGTGTGAATAAGGGCTTGACTATAAATAGGGAAGGAGATCACTTGGCTAAGGCATCTTTTCAATTGAATATCTTAAGATCTGAAATATTGGGTTGTCAATGTAAAATGCTTGATCTAAATCAAAGTAAATTTGAAGGTGAATCTATGAAGTTGTAATCTCTCGGGCGCATGATCAGATCTGTGCATCTGACTGTCAGTGGTACATTGGAGGGCTGTTAGTTCGGTTCAAATCAAAGGTCTGCAGGTAATTCATAGTGCAGATGCGGAGGCTCGCAGTTCGGTGAAAGGCGCAGTGCGGTGGTACGCGGTTTAAAGAAAGGAACAGTGCGGGGGCTTGCAGCACGATCGAAGGCGCAGTGCAGTGATACAGTAAAAGTACGCGGTGCAACAGAGGGTACACTACGGAGGCACGCGACGAAGCATAAGAAGCTGTGCGGAGCAAGGTTAGAGGTACACGACGCGATACAAGGAGAAGCTGCAAAGATACATAGAAGTACGCGACGCGATAGAAGCAGAAGGTGCGTTGGCACAGTATAAGTATGCAGTATGACAGAAGGCGAAGTGTGGATATACACAGTATAGCAGAAGGTGCCTTGCGTGGATACGCAGGATAACATAAGGCTGGGTGCGGAGTCACGCAGTCCAGATAAGGAAAAACTGCGGATCTGTATTAAAACAGTTATTGATTATCTTTTATCTATTGTTGCAGAGTTCTGGGTTTATATATTTGGTACTATCCTTCTGTTTACAGCATTCTGAGAAATTGGGTGACTCTTGGTTGATTGTATAAGGAGTTTGGGTGATTTGCATGTATTTGATGATTTGATCTTCTTGGATCCAGTTTGAAAATTTATGAAACGTGGTCCTTAAAGAAGTAAAAGAGCAAAAAGGGGGTTGTAGCTCCCTTCCAGGAGAGACTAGAAAATGAGAGAGAGTTGTAGCTCTCTGCAGGTTGCAGCCTGCGTACTGGTAAAGGACTACACGAGTACAAAATCATTGTAAAAGAAGTTTCTAATTGAAAGAAGATAGAGACATATTGCAGCAGGTGGTTTTCACCCACATTGGGTTTCCACCTTATATCTGGTGTTCTTTGGTGTGACTATCTGTTTTTCTTGTTTCATGCTCATTATTATATACAAGTTAATGATCAATAAATTAAGGAAGGCATATTGAAAAGAATTAGATAATACTGATTCACCCCCCCCCCCTCTCTCAGTATTATTTCCAACAATTGGTATTAGAGCAGGTCCTTCGGAAGAAGCTTGATCGCTTGAAGGAAGATCTTTCATCATGAGCAACTATGAGAGGAAAGCATCAATCAGGCCACCGATGTTTGATGGGACAAACTTCATATATTGGAAGGTAAGAGTTACTGCATATCTTCAATCTCTTGGTACTGAAGTCTGGTATATCATAGATACAGGGTATACTTTTCCATCAGCAACTCCTACAGATCCGGCTGAGAAGAAGAAATATGAAACAAATGCAAAGGCGGTCAATACTCTATTGGGATGTCTATCG